>JAPEIZ010325415.1:0-15622 GCA_026122275.1 Junonia oenone
ACGTCACAAAGATGGCCGTCGGGCCTAATCTATTGTGTGGGTTATTTTAATATCTACTGGACCGATTTACTTAAATGGATTAGCGCATGCGACACAGCTTTTTTTCTGATTCTAAATATGTAATAAAAGAAAAATACTAAAAGTGTCGGTTACAGCAGGATTCCTTTTTACCGTCCATATCGTATTTCGATGCGCTGATAACGAAAATCATTGTCAAAATACCCGGAAATTTCATTTTCAAGGTCAAATCTAAAAAAATACAAAAAATGGATTTATGTTTTTCAAGGTTATTATAAAAACTATTCGTCATAGAAAAAAATGTTTCCTAAAAAAGTTGAACGCCGAGGCTGTGGAGGCGAGCATGGATGCATGTGCTTTATTACCCTAAGGCGGTGAGGCTGCTCATCCCGCAGCGCCGGAGACGTTCTAGAGCGAGTTTTTATTTTAAAAAATGTATGTAATAGATAAGTATTAAATCTTTAGCGAAATATACGCATTTGAAGCATTATCGCAATTTTCTCAAAAACTACTGGTTCTAGGATAAAAGTATATACAACAAAAATGTACAACTTTTGTAGGAAATATTTAATTCCATGACCAACTTTTCAAATAGTTTATTATAGTTTATTATATTTAATAATTTATTTAGTATATAATAGTAGATTTTTGTAGTAGGTAACCTTGAAAAACATGTATTTTTTTCTTTTTGAAACATTATCGCATTTTTCTCACAAACGACTGGTCCTAGGAGAAAAGTATATAGAACCAGAAATATCCATCTTTTTAAGGTCTACAATTTTTGTAGGAAACATTTTTTTCTAAGATTAATATTTTTTATTATAACCTTGAAAAACCTTGACCTTGAAAATGAAATTTACGAGTATTTTGGTGTATCGTATTCGGTATCAGCGCATCAAAATACATATCCATACCAAAATTCAAATCAATCGGAGGTATGGGCTTTTGGGAAGTTTATCCAAAATGTATTTCAGGTTTTTTTTAGGACATAGGTATAATATAAAGTTTAATTGAGAAATTAGTTAGATGAAAATGAAAAAGCATTGTTGCAGCTTAAACAAGACAGGTCGCGCGGTGCGTGCGTGGCGGGAGTGCACAGGGGAGCGGGACAGGCTGATATTCTACGACGGCGCCTCGACCGACGACCCCGTGCTCGTGGAGTACTGCGGCGGAGACTGGCTGCCGCCCGTAACGTCACGCGGCCCCGAGATGCTCGTGGCCTTCCACTCGTCGCCGTTCAGCGCGCCGCCACGCGCAACCACTCCCCACGCTCCCCTCAGAGGATTCGAACTGGACGTTGATGTCATATTTGCCGATTCAGATTCCTTGGATTACGCTAGGTTAGTACGAAACTATTGCATACACGACTGGGATGTTAATTTTTTAATTGTTTAATATGTATTTTATTTTTGTACAATTCCTAAGGGAAGCGCGCCGATGTGAATTTCATGTGAAAGCTTCATCATCCGAAGAGGAGTTAAATGCAACAGCGGTGAATGTAAGAGGACGTCGTGGACGATTACATGCTCCCACGCACACCCTGCCGCCGAACACCTCATGCACTTGGACATTTCACGGACGACCAGGTTCATATTTTACCAAATTATGAAATAATTTCGTGTTTTTAAATAAATATTAAAATATATCTATTTTTCGGCAGGCGACCTCGTGTGGGTTTATTTCTCGAGCTTTACACAGTATTCTTTGGTAGATGGGCGTCGTACGGAAAGTAGCGAGCGAGAGGAAGAAGGCACGATTACTGTAGCACCGCGTCAGTTGCCTGAATATGCACGAGCAGCCGATTCTAGCGGTGCTTGTGCTGTAGAGTTACGTATTTGGGACGGCGGTGGTGCAGGGGAAGCCGCGGCGCTCTTAGGACGATACTGTGATTCAACGCCTTCCCTTTGCGCTAGAGCTGCACTAGCCAACGCTACGCGGTCCCCTCGACCTTGCGCTCCTCCCGACGGCTACGTGTCGGCCTCAGCGTTGCTCTCACTAGCGGCCACTACTCTTCCCGGCACCGCCACACATCCACTCGCTTTCTCTATGCACTATGAATTTGTAGACTCACGTCTTGAAGGTGTGCCTCTGCCGATATCGGAAACACGGGTACGCGTTGAACCAACCGAGTGCGCCAGACGACTTACAACTCCAGGAGCGTTTTCTTCACCTCGAAATGCACTATGGTTTGGACGCGGCGGAGCGCGGAGGCTTCGATGCCTATATCGACTCCAAGTTGAAAGTGCACGTATAGAACTACGTCTTCTGGCCGCTGCGTTTGGTCGCGAGCCGCGCTGCACAACCCGTCTCGATTCCTTAACGGGACGGACAGCTTGCGTACCTGATCCAATCGATCCGCTCGATTTGCGACCTAGCGACCCACCTCTTGATTTCGATGATGATGATACCCCATTACGTGTGCCGCATTTACGAATATATGAGTCTCCTTGGCCGGGTTACAGGGTAAGTTAATAAACAATGTAGGTATATGAGACGAGAGTCTATTATTATCATTTATTTCACTTTAAACTTGTTGTTGTTGTTAAACTTGTTGTTGAAATTGTTGTTCAGGTACCAGTTGGTTGTATATGTGACAATTCGAGTGCGCCTCTAGCAGTATCTTCAGGTGGGCCAGCTCTCGAATTGGAACTAGTGGCGGTATCACTCGCTGCCAGTGAGGACCATCGCCACGTCCACTTTCGTGGTGAGTGGGCGCGCGCACAATCTCCATCGAATTGTGCCAGTCGACGCCGACTATCTCCGCCTGGACATCACGTTCAACTTATTTATCCTTATAAGTAAGATTTTTTTTTTATCATTACTACTATTTTAATTTAACCCTTTACTTAATAAATAATGATGAACACTTTTTTAGCGGTAACAAGATGTCGGAGTGTGGCGAGACGCCATTTCTATTAGTAGCTCGTGGAAATCGCTCAGTGTTTTTGCGTATATGGGGCGAAGAACTGCCGGCCAGTGCGCCCACATCTGATGCTCCGTTATGTCATACGGTCAACCGCATCCTCGTTTACGAAGCACATTCCTCACGGTGAGAAATACAAAATTAGTAACTATATATACTTCCATTTTACTAATAAACATACCTTTCAGTGGCAGTTCTTATTTATTAATATTGGGACTTTTTTCAATATTAGCATCAAAATTGTCTAATAATGAAGACGGCATGAAGAAAAGAAGTATAATATAAACTTATTTACAGGCTCGTAAAAGCAGTGTGTCCGGGCGGAGAGGAGGCCCGAGCGGTGCAGGTGTTTACGGAAGAATGGTGGGCTCGAGGCGTGGGACGCGAAGCGGCCTTACTCGTGGTGTGGTCCGCGCGCGAGGCGGGATCGGCACGGTTCGCGTGGATGGAGGTGTGGCGCCCCGCCGGAGCCGCTCCGGGCGTTGTGAGCGGGAATGGCACGTCGTGTGCGCACGAGTGCAGCACTCTGGGCGCCTGCATGGCGGGTGCGTTGTGGTGCGATGGCACTGCTGACTGCCCCGGAGGAGGAGACGAAGCGGGTGCGTGCGGCGCTGGCGCGAGGCTGCTGGCAGCGCTGGGTGCGCCGGCGGCCGCGGGAGCCGCGGGTGCGGCGGGAGCGGTGGCAGCGCTCGTGTTGCTGGCCGCTTTCGCTCTGCGAAGACGTCGCTCACGACGCGACAAGCGCCTCCTGGGCGCGTTGGCGGCGGGCCGGCGCCTCACCGAGGAGCTGCTGTACGACGCCTCGCGAGCTTCCTCGGTGGCGTCCTCTTGACGTCGGGAGCGCTCCGTCGAGTACATCCACGTCGATCGTGAGACTACGGTGTGACGGAGCGCCAGTGATGCGCGCTCGCGCCTCGCCCTCATCGCTTGCCACTCGTGGTGGCTGTGTGGTGCGTTCGGACGTTTGTGATGGATAGCCGAAGTCAACCGAATAGGGTCAACGAGTCGGGCGGCGGCGTGAGTGATTAACCTGTGACTTTAAACCTCATCGTGTTCGCACTCGAGATTGCCAATTTCGATAACGTCACTGCCGACGAAATTATCTTAGTGTATTCGAATACTTTAAACGATGGCGATCCCACTTCATGTATTTTGTGTTATATCACTACGAGAACGAATATACGAAATGTGAGATTAGTAAATACGATGTAAATAATTGTACAGAAAATATAATCCCTGATCGCAGGGTGCGGAAGCTTCTTTCCTGACGAGACAGTATCGTGTTTGTGTTGTAGTGCGCGCGGGCCGGCGGAGACGGCCCGGTCCGATCCGCTCCGGTCCGGTCAGGCGGACTTCTGTTTCGTTGTTATCGTTTCGATGTATATTCTATGATGTTTTCAATGATCTATCCCGTCCCTCGTTTTCACTGAGTTGTGGATCGCTGATATATAATTATATAGTTCGAAATAAAAATCTATGACTTTTATTTATATCTCATACGTTTATAAAAATAAGCCGTCAAAAAGTAATTTTGAATATAACAAGGCCTAAGTCTCAATTTAATGAAAAGATATAAGGATGGCATAATTATTATTAGATTATTGTCATCAAAACAAATAAGTAGAATGATTTTTATTGTTGAGAGGTAGGAGAAAGTGGGGTTATTGGGAGCACCTAACTTGCAACCCTGATAGTTTATAAATGTATCTAATTAAATTTTATAGCAACATTAACTTTATTAATCTAACTACAAAGAATTTAACTAAAAATTCTTGGAAATAAACTTTACAACAAAAAAATAAATAAATAAATAAATAAATAATAAAATAAGAAAAAAAACATTATATTCATTATACACAAAACGTATTTCTGACGTATTTCAGACGATATCGTCTGGGGTAATTGAGAACAGTCCGTGGCGGAAATGCGAACGATATGGAATAATTGCGAACGACATACTTAACTCCTAATAGGTACTATAGTTACTTAGTTTGGCACAAATCACAGATGTAACTCCTACTACATTGACCATTGGTATATTTATTATGTGCGTAGTTGTTGCAAATGTCGAACATGATCCAATTTTCAACAAAATATTCAGAAATACTCCTCCACATTTTCTTTTGCGGCGCCAATTTGACTTTGATTGTCAATAGGTTCACTCCGTTCACTAAAACTTTGCTCAGTCAGAATTTCACGCATAAAAGTACTCGAGTCTTAAGTAAGATCTTATAAGACTATATCATCATCTGATAGCATTCTTTAAACTTGTCAGGGTCCATGTGGCGGCTTCCATATACTCTAAATCTACTGACAGCTATGCTAGTTGGCTTGGAAAAGATCACTTTGTGTCGTCAAATCAAAGTCAAGTCTAAATGTTATGTAATGTGATCGCTGATTTACACTGAATTTTACCTACGACGAAAATTATAACAAAATCATGTAAATTAAAACATTATTTGACTCATTGTGACGAAAAGAGTTCGTTCTTTCACTCACACTTTTGCGAAGATGCTAAGGAATATCAAGCGCTTTGACTTAGATGGGTTTAGGCGCTGAAGCGCCTGGGGTTTAATTGATATACATCTATTCCCAATTACCCGCTGTTCTTAATTACCCCACCTTCCCCTATAGTCACATAACAGACCTGTTGTAAAATCACAATGTAAATGAATTTGAAAGTGAATATATGAGATCTGATCTTATTAGCAAATAGGGTTGCCATTCAATATAGGTTTATATTAGCTACACTCCAGTTACAGACGTATCTTTTGTGCCCAAATTAATTTATTGTCATTAAAGTGTTTAAGTTTTTATCCATTTAGAAAAGCGATATTTTATGAATTTCCACGTAATATAATCCCAAAATAGCAATAAAACAAAATTAACATTTTTTGTACCTATATAGAGAAAACTTCTATTTCAACTTTGGTGCTGTCAATGCAGTGAGCAGAAATATCTGTCATTAAAGCGTCTGAATCGCCTGAAAACAGATCAAATAAATGAATTTTATGCAGTTTTATTTAAATTTCCACACAGGCATAAAATTCATGAGTGGATAATAAGTTAAAAACGGATATATTTACGGCACAGTTACTATTTTTTTTTCAAACGAGTATATTAATAGGAAGTACACATGTGCTATAATAATAAAGAATATAGAAATAATAAATGTGTTAGAATGTAAAACAATGTATCCTATCAAGTATTAAATTCCGAGAGTCGGCTTTTCAGCTGAACTCGCAGTTGAAATTAATTTGTACCTCTTTTGTAGGGAGAGGCGTAAATCTTAAAAATGGATGTTTATTTATAAAGTTTTGAACTTCTGAAGTTTGCGAGTTGTTATCGTAATTACGCGGTTTGTCGGGAGCGAGGCCGCGGGCGCGTCGGGCGAATGGGGGCGAGGGAAAGAGGGGGGCGCGGTGCCTGCTCTCGGCAATATGTATGCCGAGCATCCCTCCAGATTCGGTGAGCTAACTGCGAAATTTTCTACTTACATTTTTATAAGTGAGGTTTAAATTAAGTATACATATAAAAAGAATATTGGTCGTTCTACAGTGTAGCAAACTATGAACCAATCAGGAAAATATTATTTTCAAGGCTCAGCAGCGAATTGAGCTTTCGTAGTAAGTAAACGTTATTACACTGATAGGCAAGTGGTACTACGTTCCTCTATTATTATAAGTGGTATCACGTGCCTCTAGTAGTGTGTGTAGTGTTACATTTATTATACTCCAATACTAGTGGCGGCGTTGAATGCTTACTTTCGGGGTGACCATAAACATTTCAAATGGATCTACCATATTAACGGCTGCCTAGGACGCTGGCTTTTAGAAGGTAGATTATCGGGCTCAGTTAAGTCAAAGAGGGGCGCTAATTCATTCCTAGCGCACCGAAATAGCTAGAACCTAGATGATGACTAATGAGCTGATTACTATTCTCTGTCGGCAGTCGCCGACGGGAACCGAATTACTCTGCAGGTTACAAAGGGAATGTTTCAACTGGCTTTAAAGCAAAGATATTGCTCAAATTGAAGTTACTTAACGTTTCGTAAAAACTTTACCTTCAAAAATTACTTAATTAGTACTTCACTTTAACTTTCAAAATGGCTTGCACTTATTATCGAGCAAATGCATTGAAAGGCAAAATAATATGGTATTTATAAAACAGTTTCGTTGTAATCACCGACATCGTAAAAATTCAATTAAGATTTAAAATTCAATAACGGTAGTAAACAATCAGCGGCCATCGCGCAAGTCAACTTTATCCCTTTATTTATTCTACGCGACACATAAATCCCTATTATGCGCGTGTTCCAATTTCCATATGAAAGGCATATCGGACAATAAATTCAATTAACAGCGGCGAGCGTAGTAGTAGTAGAGCGAGTTTCCGGCGCACAGTCGCGCCCGTGGATCTGTGTCTAATTGACTATGTATATTAATGTTCGAAACACCGACAACCCACAAAACCCTTAGACGCCCACAGAACTAGGCCCTAATCTTGTATGACAAATTGAAACGCAAACGAACTCGTGATTATTTAAGGTAGGTACTTGTTCGTTAGTCGCTGAAAAGTAACACATTACGCGCTATATTGCGTTGCGATTTTACATACAGAATCAGTTAACTTCGTACGAGTTTTGATAGTTTTCGATGATGTGATATATGTTCGATATTTTTTTTACCCTATTTCGCTTACATTGACTAGCAGTGCCTGTTAATTAAAACTTAAATAGGCACTGTTAGTTAATGTATGAAAGAAAATTATTCTATCGGAACTCGTACTGGGTGTACAGGGCCCAATGTTTATTCAATTAGAAAACTGAAACCCTTTGAATTCATATTTCGAGCGTAACATTTACACTGCCTCATAATTATTATTTAACGAAATCTTGTAAATGTCGGTAGGTAAGTTTTCCGAAGTGCTTTTAATGTAATATAGGCGAAGGTCAAATGAAATCGTGACCGATGAAACAGAAATAATTCAGTGGAGGGCTGTGGAGCAGTGCTGAGAGGCTCAGTGGATGGGGCCGGAGGAGGGGGGCGGGGCGGTGGAGGCAGTGGGGCGAGGGGGGTGTGAACTTGACACGCGCCGCTGCAGCGCTTGAATATTCAACACGCGCCTCGTGCGAGCCGCGTTAGCACAGCGAACCGCGCTCGGCCGCCGAAGAGGTCTTGTACACTATTACTTTTTACCTACACACTCACCCTTAAATACTTGTTTTTTTTTGTTTAAGCAGAGTAAATATTTATAGACACCCGACTCCTGGGGGGAGATAGGGTTATGCGAGATTCTACTCACATCACATCACATCACAGGGATCATATTCGCATACGCATCCGCTGCACCGTTAAATGCATGTATTACATTACAACCATCATTTATAAAAATCTGACTCACTATTTAGACAGCACAAGGCCAATAGGGAGCGTCATGTTGAGGATCTCAGTGACGTCCGACGCGTTTCATTAAGAGCCCATTTCCACTTGTCGTGTGTCGGATCCGGATTTTAATCGTATGTTCCACTGGCAGGACATTTTATATTTAGCTATTCACACTTGTCGGAACACGATTTGTGTCGGTGCTGACAAGAAATGTCGGCTGTTTTGCGAGCCCTCTCCGACACACCACAAGTGGGAATGGGCTCTGAATGTTCAACATGTCGGAAAACTTCATCTGAGATACGCGATAACCTTTTTTAGGAAGACCAGATTACACACGAATACAAAAGAAAATCAAATTGTAATATAATGATGACTAAGTTTTAATTTTCACCGAAATTTAAAATTAACACATGTAGCAATTTTTTTTGTTCAGTTTTACGTATCTACTTGTACATCATTATTTAGGTATATCATGGGATAAATTTCCAAAATTGTTAAATGATAATCCAAATTCGTACCGAAGCACACAGCTTCGTTGTGGTATTTTAAAACTTTTATTTGATATATCCAAATAATTATGTCGGATTTGAATATTGAATTTCGGTTATCGGATTTTGCAATATTTTTAATGAATCATTATTTTATAATAGATATATGATTTATTTAGGACACAAATGATTATGATGCTAAAATTATATGCAACTATAACTTTGTATATGTATATAGTAATATATGTATTTTTTCAAATATTGTTAAAATGATAAGACAATATTGGCAGAATATATCCTTAACCCAATGAACCCAATGTTCATGTTTAAAGAGAGATCGAACAACAATGTCTGAACGTAAAATAAAGACGAAGTCATTAATAAAATGGAGACAAATTGTCAAACCGCTTAATACAAATTAGAAAAGTTTTCAAGATGACGGGCATAATTAATCTCACGACATCCCCGGGAGTTTCTTATGAGATATTAAGCAAAAAACAAAGAGCAGAGAAATGTCAACGCTTGAGGTTGATAAGTTCAAGAAGAAAGGAAATGAAATCCAATAAGATCCGTCCAAACGCGGCATTAAGTATTCTCCGCTGAGTTTACTCGCTGAGAGGATTCCTTGAGATAATACCGGCATTCATCCGCAAGTCACCGGGCAGCATCCGCCACTAAAGAAACGTTAATTTTATATTAAAGAATGAAACTATTAATTAGTGTAAATAATTTAATACGTTTAAACCTAAATAAGTTAAGAGTCAATAGCGAAACCATGTACAATTTGTGCAACGTTGACAATGTGTCAACATAGCACGAATTGCTTAAAATAAACTTACAATAAAATTATTATGAATATTAAATAGCAAGAACATTACGCCAGACCATAGCTTTGCTTAAATTAGGACTCACTGGTCTAGAGCGTGGCAGGTTGACACTCCGAATTAGCAATCAGCGTACTAAGGCAGAACCATTTTGTTGACGGCACCACGTCAGCGTCGGGCCCACACTTACATACGGTCGAGTTTCCTGCGACCGAGAGAGCTTGCAAACGGGCGTGCGGAACACTCATCATAAAACGTTCCACTTCTCGTTTATTAAATCTGTACTAAGTTTAACGGAGACGGTGAACTGAATAAATGTTGAAGGTTTCATAAAAATAATCGTTTGAGAGTCAAAAGTATAAGACGAATGAGTCAGTCGACTGAGGGCGGCCGTATAAACGCGGGCGTTAAAATAAAATGAACAATAAAAGGCATGAGCAGCGCTCATCAAGAATTAAAGCTAAGGCCGAGGTCGGATCGCTCCCGCTCCGCTGCGCTAACCCACTTAGCCTACATAGCTAACGCCGCATTATTCCGAGCACCGATGAAAATAAACATTTTTGAATTATTTATAACGGCCTCGAATGAAAATTAGTTTTGGTAATTCATTTACATACATTTAAAGTACATGTTAATTAATGTGCTTGCATGACGAATTCAGTACTAATAAAATATTTATATTAAATGATGAAGTAATCGTAAATTATAAATCTGTGTCGATTTCGTTCATCTTTTATTCGTACGGTACAATAGAGTATTTCTAAAGATCTGTTATTACCTGGTTGTCTATTTTGCCAATTATAACATCTATTGTAGTAGTAGGTATCGCGGTCGCCTCTCGGGGGCGCCAATGCGGGGCAATGCGGGGCCGGGGGCGCCGGGAGCGGGTCGGAGCGCGTCGGGGCGCTCAGGCGGCGCCGGCGGGCACTCACTTGGAAGAATTTAACGAGCACCGGACAGGCCGCTACACAATACAGATACTTGTAAAGTTCAAAAGAATATCGGTCAATATTATTAAAACAGTTTTTTCTTTGTGCATTTTCACGCCTGAAACAATTTATAGTGACACAGATAACGAATACTGAGTCTTGGGAAAAATATCATCATTATAGCTTTGGCATTTCTCAAATCAAAATAAAGTAAAATGACGAAATATAAAGTAAGTACCTTTTGTTACATCAATTTATTGTTATGGTACTTACCTAATTTAAATAAAAACATAATCATAAATAAATGATTCTTAATCATATTAAAGAAGTTACATTACAGTATACAAATTATAAGTACTATTATATAGAAAAACCTATCTTGTAAATATTGTTGAGATAAACGAGTGTAAAAAACAAGATAATCCCCTTGGACCGCAGGAAGCCGTCACGTCGCAACCCGTCTGCCCCCGTGATAAGAGTTACTCCTATCAGCAGGTTTACGACGGGACGAACGACTCAAACTTAGCACACGTACATACGTACATACATACAAACATTTATACCTATATAACAGGTCCATGTTATATAGGTTGGATGGTGCCCATGAAAATATTTAACTCGCACGTGTAGAGTTCCGGAGACGGCAGAGTTAACGATTTAACAATGTAAAATATACTTGTATATTGGTGTAATATAATGTAAAATATTCTTTATTGTACACCAATAACATACAACTTAAAATCTTAAATGTACAGAGACGCCCTTATCTCTAAAATAGCGATTTCTTCCAGGTAACCTTTTGTAGAGGAGATGATATGATGGTACCTACCCTAGGTAGAATAAGTTAATGTTTAGGGGTAAAAAACAGGGTTAGTCAGGTATAAAATATAGAGTAAAAAACTTCATAGGTACTAGTTCATGGAAAATTATGTAGTTATTATATTGACTAAACCCTTTATCTTTGCATGGATGTCGTCCTTCAACCTTCTCCGCAAGCTGTAGGTATTAGTTGACCAATCCTCCTGATAGCTGCTGAGGCGTGAAATCGACGATGAGGCTTAGCGCATTCTGACGTGCTAAACATAATTAGTAGTATAGCATGTGCAGGGCGTGACCGCCAGTATAACATAATATTGATATATTATAATTATATAAGTTATTTAGTTGCTATCGTATCTGCGTCAGACGTAACTAATTCACAATATACACGGGTTAATTACTGCGGTAGTATAGGTAGTTGCGGCTTTTTTAGGCAACCCGTAACTAATCCATTGAATATTTTCTAACCTTTAATTTTATCTGGCTGTCCCCGCGAACTTCGATTCGTCAAACAGTTGATTTCTTAACTTTTTAGGTTTTTTATTAAATAAAATAGATAGTCAACAAAAAATAGAAAGTTGTGACCTTATTTATCTATTTTTCTTTTTGGTACTTTAAAGAAATATTAAAGAAGAATTATCGAGATCGGTTTACCTGTTTTCGAGAATTGAGCTCAGCAAAACATTAAGCGATTCATTTCTTTATATTATAGAATAAAAAACCTTCATTAAGAACAAATGTCTGCAAAACATTGTGATGTGATCTCGGGATACATCTGAGGATATACGCGTATCCTGTGCGTGGTAGTCCCAGCACGCGCTCCGATTAGACGCACCGATAAGTCCGGAGCCCCAGCGGCCACAAGATAACATCAATGTAGGTATATTTAAACGCGGCAACGCTAATTGCGACATTTTATATGAATTCTACTTAACCCATTTCAAAGCGGCGCAACGTTTAAATTAAGATTTTTTGCCATCAGCTTACAAATATTTACATTTACCAAAACTCTTAAGATATTCGTTGTATATTTCTGTTAATTGCTAAATACAAAGTAATTCAACTAAACCAATAAAACTTACGTATTACGTTATAATAACCTAGTTGTATCTACATGTTATCATATACTGTAGATAGTCATTTTAAAAAGATTTCATAATAATTCCTACAAATACTCAGGATATCTATGTTTATCTCCTCATAAATATGAGTGCAAAAGTAACGTGACAACCTCCTTTATCGGCTTATACCTTAAAGCTGGACAGGACACAGGAGTTTTATAAAGAGAAGAGAGAAGAAAGAAGACAGTGTAAAATGACGTTAGTTGTGCATTTTAAGGGTCACTATATGTATGTATAGGTATTAGGTTTAGAAATCGACGTTGTTTATTATATTGCACATAATTTTTAAATTAACGTGTAAGGAAAATAAGCTTCCTATATCTAGGCACCTTTTCTTACGTTGCTGCAGGTACGGGTGCAGAAATCATCGAGATGGGTGCACTTATTACCATAAGTTGCACAGGTTGTTTTTATAAATTAACAACATTGAAATCTAATATAATTTACAAATGAGGCAATATGTTTCTAATTCCGGATTTAAGACCAATATTAGTTTCTACTAATCGCTATATTTGAAACATTATCAAGACCAGAGTAATCCAAATTCACTTCGCTATCGCAGCACTGGAAATGAGTCCAGCAGCGATTCGCTCGCCGTTAATTGGCACGGAGCGGCCGCGCGGACACTTGGATGGGAAATTAATTATTTACTGTTCACGTCATCGGTACCACTGCTACCAGCAGCACACGACATACTCGATACACGTACGTGTGTACGCACGTATACATGTGCGCATGTGACATTCAGGACATGTTAGAATGTTTATACTTAACTAGCTGGCATGGTGACGTTCGTACAGCCTAACAGTCGATTCTTTAATTTTTTAGGGTTTTTATTTTATTTTTTTTTTTCGTTTTTTTTTCTTTGTAAGAATCATCCTTGTACTTCAAGAAATATGCTAGAAATAAAATTAGCAAAATCAATTCAGCCATTCTCAAGATTTGCACTTATTAACACGTTAAGTGATTATTTTTTTATATTATTATAGATTTATTACTTGTAAGTTAAAACATCAATAAAAATCACTTGAACCAGAATGATTAAACCGACCGGTGCTAAAGAAATTTCGAGAACAAACCACCAAATTGGCAAAATTGGAATACAAACTAATGCGTTTTGTATTCTAATTTTGTCAAATTGTCTCTGTAAAGTGTAATCAAGATATTGTGTTCAGCTGTTAAAGGACCACATAATGAGGGTGCCGCATTAACTGAGCCGCTTTGATGTGAGCAAGTATTCTATTCGTGTTCAGAGTTCAGCGCAGTAGGGCTATTCCGCCCAAAAATCGAGACTCACTCAAGCGAATTTTTTACACTTCACTCACACGATTGTAGATGTACCGCCACGCAATATGATGCTGCACTGAGTCATGCTAAAGTATTTGTCGTTTTTGACGTAAAAGGTATTGGTTATTCTGTAGCAAGTTTTTAACAATTCAAATTTGACACACCGAATGAGCGAAATGAATAAATTCACTTGACTGAGTCTCGATTTTTAACCCCCGACCAAAAAAGTGTTATAAGTTTGACCGCTATGTTTGTCTGTGTGTCTGTGTGTCTGTCTGTGGCACCGTAGCAACTAAACGGGTAAACCGATTTGGATCCAGTTTTTTTTTTATTTGAAAAAGAGTTTTCTAGTGGTGGTTCTTAGACATGTTATATCAAAATCGGTGCAGCCGTTTCAAGATTATCGTGCAATATATGGATGTAGTTATTTCAGGTGGAATTTTGTTACTCAATTTTGAAACAGATATCTACGACTAATTGAGCTGAAATTTTGCATACTTATTAAGTTTTGATGGCACTATACGATAAAATACGTGGCGTCATTCTAAATTCAATATGGCGGACCATCCAACCTAGCGGAATAGTTATTTTTATTGCATTTCTACAACATGGGTATCAAATGAAAGGGCTTGTTGAAAGTGACTAGAAAAATTTTGTGCGTGCATGTGTGAGTGTATGTGTTTGTGTTTGTATTATTAGATATAATTTATAAAAAAATATCTCCTAAGAATTTAAGGCCCTCATGTTGTATTGAATACGGTCGGTATGGTCGGGGGTTTGATAAATTTTTCAAATTTACACTTGTTATTCGGAATAGCCCTACAGTAGTTAATGTAAACACACGTTTCAGCCGCGAGGCAGTGCCACAAGTGGCCGCCCCGCTCACATCAATGAGGATTATATTAAATGTTCTGTTAAATTGCTCGAACACCATCGATAGTGAATGTTCATATATTATTGCAATACATAAACAGTATCGGGTATCGATAAAAAACAAAACAAACTCAAACACCCAAAACAGACATAATTATGAGCATACAGATGTGTTTCATGAGCGGGAATCGTACACCGTTCGCACTACAGTCGCTTGCAGTGACCACTGCACCAATACTGTCATCAAAATCGCAAATGTCGAAAATAGGTAGCTCATTACAATCAATTTGATCTCAAACGTCGATTCACACACTTCGAACTTCGTCAGAAGCAATATTAAAACGATTCAATTCTCAATGTGTATGTTTGTATGTTACTGGATTCAGTTGCTTAGTCGCTGTCAGTGAGGCCATACAGTGTGTTCATAAGAGTCAGCGGGGTCAGTTAGCGGCGGAATATAAAGATAAAGAGGGTCGTAATTTCATTAAGAGCTTTAGGCCGCTCTGATTCTATTACGAGTTTGCAATTTTTAAATTTACAAATTGAACTTGCCACCTTGTATCAAAAGTATTTTATTAGACTTCGTCGCCAAAGATGATATATATTCAAATGCCAATTAAACCTTAATGTTATGCATAAATGACTTCTTATTATTAAGCACTTTTGATTGCGATGAGATTGAAATATAACTCATAAAGATAGTATCGAATAAAGCTCACAAATTCTTATTCAGAAAATTTTCTTTTTTTCAACTAACTTAGAAGGTCGTACCTCGTTGATGTTCTTATTAATTCTTATTAATGGTCTGATCAATATAATATGATATTATAGTCAGATTAGGTACAGTAAAAGTTCTCGAACTATTAATATAACCAGGGGGCCTAGCCAAGTTGTTTCTCGATCGTCGTGATCGGTTGTCAAAAACTCAAAATGTATGGAAAATGACATAAGAC
>JAPEIZ010332270.1:0-15560 GCA_026122275.1 Junonia oenone
CGCGTATTGGAAGAACTAGTTTAGCCTAGGCAAAACTGGTTTGTCCTGAAATCGGGTTTGGCCGGTAACACATATAAGAATACATCTGCCATGATATAGTGACTAATATTGGTACACAGTGGTATATATCCGGAACCCTAACATCAGTTCAGATTTTATGTAAGCCCACACATAAATGTTAACAAAATTAAATATTATTATTTTCTATATATGGATATTATCATTAATAACCTCATAATATTATACTATATTTTTTTTTAAATTAAGTGAACGCAAAGAAAAAGTGAAAAGCAAAGAAGTCCAAAAACATTATTTTTTGTAGTAAATAGTTTCGGACAAGCTTGTCCGCAGCGCAAGCAGTTTATATGTAGATTGTATACATAACGCGAAACTTCTGTACGTCTAAGTTTGTCCAAGAAAGTTCACAAGTTTTCGAAAAGTAAAATGAATAAACATTACGAAATCTCTTCAAGACCATTGAACTACTAAATAATTTTCAAATTAATACATTTGTAAGGCCTTTCAAAACTGTAAATTGGGTTTAAAAAAAATATTAACAGTAGATTTTTGAATTTAGTACCGAAAAGCGATAACGACAATTTTTCTTCTTTGTTTTTAATTCTTTAGCTATATTTTAATAATCCGTAACTATTCTTGAGGATATAGGTTTGAAAACGTATCAATAAACCTAATGTTACTTTCAAATTTTAATCATTAATATGAATTCATAATCTACAATATTTAGACCAATTATTCCTTTAACATTCAAATTTACACAATAATTAACGCCCATAAAGCACGATAAACCACACGCAAAGATAAACGACGGTTAAAATTATCATAAAATTGGGAAGAACGAATAAGCGTAGTCATTTGTTATAAGTATAACTTAGCATGGCGTGATGGTACGACGTGACACAAGCCGTAAATACATGTATTAATGAATATTTAACAAGTTACAGTTTACTGATATTTAAGTGTATTATAAATCGTGAAAATTACATTTTATCACTATGACAAGACATTATGTTAGTCCAATCATCATCGTGATCTAATGGAATCAGCTGAATTTTTGGACAAACCTTTATTATACAGGAACAGGAAGGAACAGAAATTTTTAATTCGGCTTTCGATCACACGCAGGAGATTTAGTCCCTACAAAATCATCTCGCTATTATTTACACTGTATGTACATATAGTCTATACAAAATTGGACAATAATTCTGTATTAAGTTATCATGGCATTTCACAGAATAAAGCCTGATTCAAATATCCAACTTTATTATTCTTTATTGACTGAAATTTATTGTGTTGTTCTGTGAAAATATAATTGTATGTTTTAATAAGAATTCATTTAAACCTTTTATATACATATAAAGTGACGGAACAATTTTGCTATAATTTCGCTGTATTCATACGTAACATTTGTTATACGTATAATATTTCGAATTCTGACAGGAGGCTGATATTCAACATTCTCGCTGTTGTACTACAATATTCGGTTACCCAAAGAGAAACATCGAGGTATAAACTCGACTTCAATTCATGAAATTGTTTTGATATCGCCACGTTGTTATGTACACATAACGATGGATTTAAAATCTATGTCCATTACGAATTTCACCCAAAATATATTGAGTCTACAGCGCAAAAAGGAACTTATTTTCGCAATGACACAGCCAAAAGGTATACGTTTTAATAGCCTACATATGTATGTTTATATGTTTTCATTTATGTGTTTTCCGCCATATCGATTATCGCAACAACTGAGTAGATTCGTTATACTTTAACTTTCTTTTTATATTTTTTATACACATTTTGATTAAGTATAGGTTTAAGTACGTAAACCCTTAATTTCGGAGCGTATTATATTTACGTGCCTCCAAATCGGCTGGTACGGCCGGCACTTTTATACGGAATGATAAACTAAATGTTCTATGGGAATAAATTTAGCCATAGCGTGGGACACTGCCACGCTGCGCTATTTTATTTACGATTCGCCGTGATTCTGGCGCTATTTGACAAATTACTGAACTATTTCGACGGTTTATATCATAATCGTGTTTATACGTACCCTCTTTGAAGTTATGACACATTTTGTAGTAGGTATATGTTCGATTTTAAATAGTTTAAAAGTTGAAAAAGTTACAGATGTAGATTTCTGCTTTTAATGTGAAATACGTATATATTTTTGTAATCACATTATTTATTTTAAAATATACGCAAAAATGAGTACGATACGAAAACAATTATTATTATGTTACTTATTTTGAAAATATAACATTTTTTTAACCTTGGTACTTATGTATATAAACAGTTTATTATTTTTTCTTATACCCGTGCATACAGAATATTTTCAGTATTACCTTTTGAACACGCATCTTCCATATTAAAAATCACCAAAAACCGCGTAATCGTGTAACAACCGTGTAATCATTAAAACAAAACATAAATATTCAATTTTTCCAAAACGGAAAATATATCTATAACAGTTTTATTACATCCACGGTTTACGGCGACATTTCCACGTGGCCCCGTTTTATTTATGATACCGAATAACGTACTGTATAAATTATACGCAGGAAACAACATTTCGACAAAACAGTGAATAAATTACTCAGTAGATATTTATATTATTACGTTACTATTCGCGAATCGCCTTTGATCTCTCGAATTCAAACACTTCAAATGAACTAATTGAACGCTTATTTGAATGACATTGTTGAACACGTTTGGTACTTTTCAATTAAGTTTGTTTAACGAAATTACTTTAAAATGGAGAGAGCTAATTTTGCTTTGTAGTTGTATTAAACACCTAGTAAGTATACATGTAATTGTTGGCCGAGGCGAAACTTTTGGTGCGCAAAACGAAAGTTGCCTTAAGGCGTTCGTCGAGCAAAAAAGTATTGAATGTTTTCACGCTAAAACCTCTGAATCAATTTCAGTGAATTTTGCTATGAATGTAGATAGAACCTTTAAAAACATTATGAGAAAAATACAATTTGAATTAAAAAAATTAAAACTAACATAAACCCGTAAATAGAAAACATAATTATTTTTCTATTCTGTTGTTTGTAAATGAATTACCGTTCATATACCTTTAAAAATATTTACCTTAGAAAAGTTCTCAAGAAAGTTAATGCAAATGGTCTACATTAACGTGAGTTATTCTACTTTAGGAAATTAGTTGTTATTCGATATCCACCCAAATGTTATGCTAATAACATTCTGTCTTAAGTAAGCTACTGAGAGAAACTCAAACTAAGAAATTGTAAGTTCGAGTTCTCCTTTGTATGTAAATTTTCTGATTTACAATGTGTATTCGTTAATATGGATTATTTTAAAATGTAGTAAGGAAAGTACTTGGAAACTTTTTAGTTTAAGACATACTTCTTTTATTTGGAATTTTGAAAAAGAAGAAGTATCGTATTTCGAAAAAAATGGTTTCCTTTGCAACTTCTCATTATCTCTTGTTTCTCGTCTCGAAGCTATTTCTTGTATATGCATTCTTCAAGATGTTTTCCTTTACCACACATAAAAAAGTAATAAACAAATTATTATTATAAGCTTTTATTCGACTCCATAAACTTTAATCCACCTGTCGCTTTCTTCAATGCTGAGTTCAAAATTTTATATTAGCAAGGCTTTACATTATCATCTAAGCTAATTGGTCCATCTATTCTAATACCTCTTAAATCTAAAAACTCAATAAACAACATACATAAATCCAGCTAGGTTTTATTTTTTTTATTTTTTTCGTTAATACAACTAGAAATAGCGATTGATGAGAGCTCGTATCAGCATTTCTCGTAAATCCTCTCTCGAACGAACATTCAAATAAAACAAAATTCGACTATTCATTCCAGCGATTTTTCTTTCAGTGGGTATTACGCTTGAAACATATTATTGGATTTATAGATAGCTGACGCATGTAAATTACAGATGCGTCAGCTCTATCTATAGTGCTTGTAATTAAATGCTACAATTTGTATGTACAAATTGTTACTGTATGTACAGTATATTGTAAAATATAGTTCAAGGGATTAATAATACAACTGTTCATTATGCATCTCTCTATTCCAACTCTCATAATAATATATCGCCATGTATCCTGTCTTGACATTAACGTCTCGTCACTAGGCAACCCCCGAACCACGTATTCAAAATAGTCGACAATTATACAGCAAGCCTAAGATCCCATTACCACTTGTCGTGTGTCGGATCCAGATTTTAATCGGATGTCGGCGTTTCTATACACATCTACGATTTTTAATCGGATGACAAGTGTTAATAGCTTCATATAAAATATTCTGCCAGTGGAACATCCGATTAAAATCCAGATCTGACACACGACAAGTGGAAATGGGCTCTTACACGTTATACGCGAATATTTTCGTTATATGTCTTCGCACTCAAGGTCGCATTTATAACTTATTGCATATATCTTAGACTTATCTATGTAGACAGTTAATTGTAAGCACTATATAAAACAAAATAAACATTTTGACAGTAATCGCGGTGTTTCAATACAGAAAAACTTATAATAACCGTTTAAATATTGTATAACTTGATCACCATAGTTTCCAATAATAACCCTCCAAATAATAAGTAATCGCCATTACCTACATTTGTACACAATAATGTACTTCAACCTTTATTAGTTTCACTAATAAAGCATTTTGTAAATAGTTAATATATTCTATCAGCATATCGCATAAACGCCGCGGCTTTACTGAATACTCTAACAAAATACAGGCTATTATCGCTCAGCGGTTCCATGAAATAACTACGACCAGTGCATTATATGATGCTGGAGCAGTCATTAGACTTGTTAACAGGCGAACCGTAGGGTTACCAACTTAGGGGGTTTGCCTCTAAATATAGGGGTATTTGTAGCGAGTTGGGACTTTTTTAAGGCGAAAAATGTTTAGGGGTTTTTAGGGGCAAATAATGGGGTAAGATGTAAAAACGGATACGGAAGATTTATTTTTAGCTCAAACGGTAGTTTTAAGATAGGAAAAGGAATGAGGGACCTTTTTTTTGGAGCGCAAAAAATCGGCCATTTAGAGTTATTTGAAATTCTTTTAGGGAAAAAATGATGTTAAGAGTTGGCAACCCTGGTGAACCGTCATTAGTAGGGTATATTGCACATTTGTATATCAAGTTATTGTTCATGAACTAAACTAGAGGGATAGAAATGACCAATTTGGTAATAGAGTAATTGTGAAGTAACTTTATTTTGTTAGCAAATTCTCACTACCATCCCTCTAGTTTATGCAAAATTTTGACAGTCGAAGGAAGAATTTTATAACTAGACTTAAACTGTTCTAATATTGAATTTTTAATAGCAATATTTGTCAATAATTAGATATCAGAACTGGATCTCATTATCTTATCACGACAAGTTATAAAACTTTAAATTTTAACATCAAATCAAAAATTCGCGACACAGCGGGATTTGAACCCGCACCTTCTGCCTTGCCGGGGCAGGTGCTCTAGCCAGTTGAGCTATGGGTCGGTCGCTTCGACACTGTGTCGAAATTCTTGATCTGATGAATATAGACGGTCTAAGCGACCGATTTGATTTGATTTGATGTAAAAGTTTAATATTATTTCCCCACGTGTGGAATAACACGAAAATAATAAATATACAAGTTCTAAAAATTTTTTGGACCCATCTGAAAAAAAAATCTAATTTGGTTTACAAATTACGAAACTGGAAAAAGGGTAACAAAGAATATAAAAATACGAATTGACTATTGTTTTTTTTTTTGAAATTAAAAATTGAATATAAACCAAAACGTGCAAGGTTTTTTTTTTAATACTACGACGAACCCTTTTCACCTTTTTAATATTTGAATATAAATAGTGAACAATATATTTTTTGTTCGTTTAAAAACAGTAGAATCATCACAGAAAAAAAATAGCAAGTGTTAGATTATTTAAAAAAATCTCTTTGTAATGTTTTATGTCGAAATACAGTTTTAATAATTATTTTATAATACATGTACAAAAATATATAGCTTACACATTTTTACATACTATACTTATTACAAAATTTGTACATACCTGTCTGTTATATGCTCGTTTGTTACTTTTCTTGCCTCAACCACTGACTCAAAATTGGGAAATAACAAAGGCTACTAAGTCGCGAAACTAACTAAAGCGTAGTGTAATTTTAGGTATAAATTACATAGAATTTCTCAAAGAAGTCATATAAAATAACTTTTCAACGCAGATATCCCTTACACGTCTACAAACATTGCGTTTGTTTGTAAAGGATTCAGAAAAAAAAAAATTTTTTGGCCCTATCCTGGAAATTGTTTCTATTTAAAGGTATTCAGTGAAATATTTTTCGTAGAAATTAACAATATTCTGTATTAAATCGTGGTGGTATTTATGAAAATTATAATATTAAAGATATTTCCAATTTCAATCAATGAGGAAAATTCAATTCTACCAATAGTATATCAAATTGATATGCACATTCAAAGTGAAATCAACTCTCATCAGCTTTGGAATACATTCAATAAACTTATAATGGGTAGTAATACAAAATAACTTCCATTTAAATCATATTTGATATATAAAATACTATATTATAATATATTGAATGTAAGAACCCGCATATTAATTGTACATGCACACGAGGGACAAAATAGGACTTTTTTTCGATAGCTATTAATTTTGTACATCACTAAATAAAAACTAGACATATCTAGACGTACCATTGCATCTAGTGGGAATTTATCTCACTTTTCTATTGCGGCAAAGTAAACGCTATATAGGTTTGAATCTGAAACGCCATCCACTGTCAACAAATATAAAAAAAATCGTGAATATGATCTCAAATGTGGAAAAAGGACGACCAACAGGTTATACCAAAAAATAACCCCGGTCCACAGAGTCGAAAAAATCGGATCCTGACCTAATAAGTCAGTAAAGATAAGCCCGGGAAGAAGGCTTAAGCTTGTCGCCCTTGCAAAGGAAGACCTGCATGTCTCAAATGTGTTGAGAGATCATCGTAAACGACCAATGGCAATCGAATGCTGGAGAACAGAAGCGCGTGTGATTGGGAGATTCTATTCATTTATTCGCTTAGTGCTAACGGAGCGGTAAAGTAATTTAACTTGGCATACCAATGTGTATTTTTAAAATTTTCAGGCAGTCACGCGAACTCGATTGCAAAATGATGAAAAATTATGTTTGATAAAATTTTTAAAAATGTCACAACATTAATTATTTGAACACTAATTAAAGGTTCAGGTTGGCAGTGTACAAATAATATTACTGCGACTGTCACAGAATGGCACAGGCGGAGCGCCGTGAACGTAAGCATGACAAACTCAGATCCTTGCGAGGGATTCAAGTCATTAACTTTTAGAGGGTACGTTTTATTTGCTTCATTCAGAGCCTAAAATGTGTCGCAAATGATAAACATTTGTCTGAAAATTTGAAATTATTTATGTTATGGCTTCACCTTTTAGCTTGCGGTTTTTAATTTAGTTTTAATGATTTGACATGATTGATCTTTTTACAGGCACAGACGTTCTACAAAAAACATTGCCAAGTTCGTCATAATTTTGTCTGATATAAAATCATATGGCAATGGATACACTACTACAACTACATTTTGATTTTTTGCACTTGTTATTAATATAATTTTTTAAACTTTATATTTCTTTGTAAAAATATGTATTGGCAAAAAAGTTTGTAAATATTTAAATAAAATATCTCCATTCGTCGTCAGCCAATCACAGTCCACTGCTGGACATAGGCCTCCCCAAGTTTGCGCCAAACATCCTGATCCTCTCAGCGTGCTATGGAGTGAGCTATGCTCGGGGTCTCTTTCAAGGATAAAATCAGGAATGAGGTTATCCGTGAGAGAACGAAAGTAACCGACATAGCTCGCAAAATTAGCAAGCTGAAGTGGCAATGGGCCGGTCACATCTGCCGCAGGTCCGATGGCCGTTGGAGCAGACGAGTCCTGGAGTGGAGAATGTGTGAATGTTTGGCGCAAACTTGGGGAGGCCCATGTCCAGCAGTGGACTGAGATTGGCTGACGACGATCCTGATCCAACCCTCATCCAGCCTGCTTCGGCAACCTTGCGTATGTTGTCAGTCCAGCGGGCCGGAGGGCGTCCTACACTACGTTTGCCAAGACGCGGTATCCACTCCAGGACTCGTCTGCTCCAACGGCCATCGGTCCTGCGGCAGACGTGGCCCACCCATTGCCACTTCAGCTTGCTAATTTTGCGAGCTATGTCTCGCATATCTCCATTAATTATAAGATT
The DNA here is from genome assembly GCA_026122275.1 of Junonia oenone. Lineage (NCBI taxonomy): Eukaryota > Metazoa > Arthropoda > Insecta > Lepidoptera > Nymphalidae > Junonia > Junonia oenone. The sequence goes on from JAPEIZ010332270.1 coordinate 8,295, forward strand.
TTCTCAATAAAAAACCGCTCCACGCTCAACCTTATACCACACAATATTAAATAAAAAAGTTCGCGTGCGCCTCAACATTAATTTACTGCGTGAAAAGAGCGTAGAGTTCAGAAGGTTCACCCTTGACTGATAGTAATGGATAGGCTTAGTACGAGAATTATGGTAGCTTCAATACCTTTTATATTTCTTTGGAGGTCGCACGCACTTTTAATATAAAGATTACTTTGAAAGTTATACGCTTCTGTCGTTAGGTTGACTTTTTCGTTCGCAAAGTCAGGTTGTTCTCGTGTATTCTTTTTTACATATACGTTTTGACATGTTTGTGAGTGTCTGACTAAAGAGGATATGTTGGTAATAAATTGGTTATGGCTAAAATATAAATGGATCACATTTTTTTCAAATAAAAAATTTGTGAAATTGATATCGCGTTTCAGTAATTTTTTTACCCAGCAACGAGATTTTTGAGCAATTAGAATCCTACTAGGTAATCACGCAAAACTATCTGATCCGTTTTTAGTGTGTCTGTTACAATGAATTCTTACAAATCGTAAAATTAATACAAAAATACAACAACAAACAATTACTACTACGTTTCTAAGCATACACTAACCTGCTAAATACTGGAATCGTGTCGAATTGCTAAAGTATATAACTAAGCTTTAGCAGTAACCCTTACAATAGCCATAACATCACTTCTGTATAACTTTCGTATAGTATATTCCATCGAGATCTTATTTTGTAATACAGCGTAAAAGTAAATCTAATTGATCCATACGACACTTATATATTAATATGTGAAGCGAAAACTTCGTATACATTTTCACGAAAATTCGGCGAACGGAGGAGTATGAAATTTGGTACCATATATGAAAAACCATACATAAATTTAATATTTTTAAAACATTATTTTGAGTAAATTATTTAAAATAAAAATTTCTTACACTTCGGCACTAATACATGGATACCTTTATAATAATACTATCAGTCACAATATTGTCAGATGTCAAGGTGTCAGATTAAAATAATAAAAAGAAAAATGGTTTCATGGTTAATTCTATCGACCACGGGCAGGCCTCTAGTTTATATAATTCCGGCATAACTTCGGTATGTAAATTCACCTAGCACAGATCTTGTTCTATACATCGTCTTAAACGTTGTAGATGAACTGGGAATTTCAGATGTGCAGCCACTTCCGCGCAATTAAGCATTATGTAAGATGATCTCAGTGAATTCACAAGAATTGTTCTTAGTTCATTGTTAGTGAATAATGGATATGTACATATGTATGAAAATGATGCGTTGTTTTTAATTAGATAAATTATAGTAAAAAATATGATTATTGTTTTATTTTTTTAACTGTTTTATGCATGCAATTAAGCATTACGTTAATGAAAAGAGATGATCTAAGTGAATTCACAAGACTAATTTTAAGTTTATTATTACTGAATATTTTTTAAATATTTGTTTGAGTATAAATAGCGTTATTTTCAGTTAGAGAACTTGTAATGAAAAGTTCGATTAGTTCGATTATACTTATTATCTTACCCTACCGTGATGGATGTATGAAAAAAATTATTAAGTTACACGTTAGACGTTAGACGTAGAAAATTTAATAATTTTATTTATGTCTTACGTCAATATAATGTTTATCATTATATATGAAAGAGATTTATTATGATATGGTGACTCATAATAATATCTCTAGAATCAAAACACTTAGATACTTTTTTGACAGGACCATTCTTTCACCAGTATAAATTTCATAGTTCATACATTCGTACCAACATGTCTTCGTGATAATAACAATAAGCCTACGTTCTAAACATTAGTTTAAGATTCACATGTTTTAGGCATTAACCATCAGATTCAACCATTCTACATACCAGATGTTCCTATCAAAAATGAAAAGCCAATTTTGTAGGATATTCCAACACTGAAGGTATTTTAGGAGCTTCGGCTAAAAATTTTCGACTTGCATTTTGACATGCGTCCGTTGCAAACCCGTTTTCTATGGAAATTTAGACTTCCTTAATTTCCTTTCGGTATCCAATTTACATTTTTCGTGATGAATTTTCATTAATAATTCTTTATAGGCCAATTTTGATAAAGGCTTTCCTTTCTTGTAATATTTATACTTTATTTTTTTTCACTTATGTGTTTTCTAAAATCAAATAAAATAAGTTATTTTTGTTTGATTAGAATACGTAATAGAAAGGTGAAAATGTAAGTTTATATCTACGACTTTATCTGTATAGAATTATTATTTTAAATAACCCATGTCCTTTTCCGACGTCCAATTGATATTTATATATGTATATCAAAACACTGGGGAACAGTAATTTTGCGGCATGCTAACTTAAAGTGAATTCTGTATGGGATTAGGGTGCTGAATACTAGACAAATATTAGATTTGTCAAATTGACTCCGGTTTTTGAGATAAAGCCGAATAGACGTTTCATTGAAAAAACCTAAATAAAAATAGCAATTTGTGTGAAAAAAATATTTTTACCAAGATTCTCTATGAGAGCAGTATAAAAATAAAAAATATACAGGCTAAATATATATAAATAAAATATGAATTCCAAAAAAACCGTTTCTATAGGTTTTTCTATCATGATTTTGGTCAGAATAATCAATTTATTAAAGTCCAGTATAAGGCTTCCATCATGTAGTGTTTCCATTGACTTTGGTATTTTTCTTCTCTTATCCTGATTTCGTGGTGGAACCATTCTTTTTATTCATCAATATAATCGACTCGAAGCATTAATTTCAGGCGATTTTTTTGATAAATTTAAGTTACAATCTAAGTCGTCGAGTCGAGTCGAGCTTATCTTGAGAAAATCCCTATTATCTATAATTAATGTATTCGAATTCACTTTCACCCCTGCTCGTCTAATTATTTGATCTCTCTTACATTTAAAAATATCTAAGTTTAGTGTAAATAGTCCTAAAAACACTGAAATTGGCAAATAATCACTGCGTAATACTTTAGCCGATTTCACGTTTGAAAAAGTAGTATATTTTTATACCAATAAATTTCTTTTTTTTATTCACTGCACCAAAGTGACGAGTAGGCTTCGTTTATATCACCGGCACTCCAAATTAAAGTCTTATACATTTTACTTGACTCCAGTACCACGCAGAATCTACGCAACGCTCACCGACGATATTGAGCTCACAATATTGATCTTTTATGGAGGTATTATTCAAAAGTATGCTTAATAATTTTTTTTACTAACCCTATGATCTATTTTCTAAGCTTTTGTAATGAAAAAAATGCAAGATATATACCAAAATGTGCTGGGGCTGTTGACGTAAAATTTTCGCAACAAATTCATATTTTTAAGGATAAAAAACACATTTAAACCTAAAATATGTCATTAATTGGTAATTTTAAGGTCTAATAACTAATAAGAATATTTATTGCAAGCAAATACGTAAATAAATAATAAAATTTAATGGGTTAAAATAAAATTATTGTGTCTTTAGGAGGATACTTTAATTTTTTTCATTTATTACTTGTGACTCGTTTATCTCAAGAACCAGAGTCAATCCAAAATAAGTAAATGCATACTGTGTATGTCCAATATACATGTTTACAAAAATCATTAACAAAATAAATGCCGCAGATTTTTTTATTTTTTTTGTTCCCCTGTGAAATTATTTCAGCGCTTATGTTTTCACACTAAACTTATGTCACATTCAAATAAATAATATTTTGAACTAGCGTTTGCCCGCAACACCTTTGTAAGTTGATGTCAATAAACTAGCCAAAAAGGAGCCTTCCTTGAGATACTAAATTATCAAATTCATCGAAAGCTAAGTTTAGTTAGCCTTAAAATCGTAACAGAAAGAATCGTACAAGAGCTAATATGGATCTGAATAGCAAAATTCATAAAATAAATCCTAGAATGCCTCTATGCGTCTCACATACTCTGAATGTCAGTGTAACCTCTAAACGCTTGGCAGGTTCGTCGGCTGTTCTCCGGCGAATAACTCAAAACAATGCAATCTTGTGCTTGGCACGTTACGTCTATTAGCATACCGTAGGGCTGTGACACGCTATGGGAGCTATCTACGTGTTTGTGAACACGAATATGTTAGCAATTTTGTTATACAATTGGTTGGTTCGGAATGTTTATTTAGAAATGTATATTGTAGTAAATATCTAGGGGTGCGATTTGATTTACACATAATTTTTGTTTTGAGACGATTTTTTTTTAAACAGAGACTTTTAACTGCCTAATTTAGAAAATATATAATAATAACTTTATTGTCAATGCGTTTAATATGTTTTTGTCGTATATTTTAACCGCCTCGTATAATATTTTTAAACACTGTTTCAAAAAGACGGCGCCGTTGACCCGATTCAACGAGCTTCACTAACCAAAAATATAGATGTACTAAAAACGAAACACTTCAATAGTTTTCTCTCTACAACGGTACACTATCTTCAAAGCCAAAGACTAGTAAATACAGAAGCAATAACAGTTAGTCGACACTCCTCACTAGACACATTAAAATAATTCCGAGGCAACAAATTTGAGTTCCAGTCGCACGCACGAGGCGCCTTGCATTTGGTTCCGCGCCAAGTCTGCGACGGGATATTATTAAATTAATGCCTTACTTGTATGGCGCATACTGGGCATAACGTTATTTACGTTCACGGCCGTCAACCTTGACCTAGGAGTATAAATTTTCATATTTCGACACATTTTATCAGGTGCGGTTAGACGGAACAGATTTTACGGAACGAACTTTGTCGCTAACGTTCTATTATATATTAAAATAAACGTATTGTCAGCGGAACTATTTGAAATACACGATTGGGTGGTTGCCTAGTGACGGTTGTTGATGTCAAGACAGGGGATATAGCGATAGAGGGATATAACGGCGAATTGGAATAGAGGCATGTATAATTAACAGTGGTTGTATTATTATTCCCTTCTGGACAATCTCTAATAGTATATTTATATGTATAATATAGATGTATATTATTTTTTTTTCAAAAAAAGTGTTTGATTTGATTGTTAAATTAAACTCAATCGATTGAAGCGTGAATTGACGCATTAACAATTTTTCTGGATAAAATATCTATGCAATCTGTAGCAAATTTGCAATCTGTACATATATTCTATAATTATATAACTAAATTTATTCAAATCGTGAGCATAACAATCAGACTGATGTATTTTTATATTTATAATATTACGATGCATATAGTGATAAAAATATAGTATTGAAGTTGACTAATCATCCCACAAAACTAGAAGTCACCAACGAAGAAAAAAAAAAACAAAAGACGAAGAGAAAAATTTAACACCCAATGACACGTCAAAATCACAGCATTCAAACGTGAAATCTCAAAAAAAGGTAAAAAAAAAACTCAACATTCGTTACAGGTTTAGTTTCGTTACTGGGTTTCATTAAAATAATGACAAGTGTTCTTAACGTTTACGCCCGCTCTCATTACGGAGGAAAATATCGGTCAAGCTTCCCGCAGAAATATATTCAGACGATTCAGCTTAGTTTTTGCCTTACTGACGTATCTGAGTTGACTGATCTATGTTTTACGCTAGCTCTAATGAACTGGTGCTTAACTAAATTTATATAGATTTAGATGTGATTGAAGTTATGGTTTGAGATCCGGGGTTAAAAAATATAGACTCATCTGTTAATTAGGTGAAACAAGTTTTAATGGACTGATTTGAAAATATGGCGGTGACTGACATATGTAAGTAGCAGGCTTATGGTGGCAGAGGTAATTTTTATAAATTCATCAAATTTGATGAGAATAAATTTATCTAAATCCTGATCTTATTAGAACTATATAATTAGAGTTTAGAAATGACAGAATAAAACTATGATTTATATAGTACCTGTTCCTTATTTTATTTCATGCATATTTTACAGTCAAACTTATTTATTCCTTTTTACCTCCTTTAGTGTGAAATTTCTTAAAATCTGTTCTCAGTGGATCTTTCCTTCATAAAGCAAAAGGAGTATACTTATAGAACATAATAAAATATACTGTTTTGGTATAGTCATCAAGATCTAAGGGGAGATCTAAAACTTGAGATTTCAGAGCTAAACAAAAGTTGAACTATCGAATTTGAAGTTAAGAATGACTTCATTCGAGCATTTGCAGACAAACTCTAAAACACCCGGAAATCGAACTGAGAAGCTTGAAAAATCTTATTATTTAATTTTTTAATGCAGAAATTAATAGAAGATCGTAGGAAATAATTATAATTGCACACAAATGGTAAAAAAATTAAAACATTTCAATTTTAAAACCGCTTGTTTTTCATTTTAATTTCTATTATAGCAATAAAATAATCATTCCATTTGAATAATACATTTTCTCTCTGTAAAGGCAACGTAAGCAGTAAATCGAATAAACAATAATGAATATTTAATAGATTACGTAACTGTTGTCGTTTTGCAACAACAAAGAACTCCGAAACTCGTGAAATTTGTATAAATTCATCGCGTTAACAATTCTATTTATTATTTATTCTATACTTGTGAAATTCTACTTTGTAAATATTCTATGTAAATCGCTTTATCACGAGTTAATTGTTTTATCTTAAGTCGGTCCTTTGGCAGATGCATTATATACCTCTGTACAATACCCCTTCAGATGCTTTCAACTTCAATAAATACAAGAATAGACTAGCCAGATAAATCAATAAAAAATAGTAGATGCGACTATTTATGGACATTTTTCTTAATACTATTTTAAATGTATTCTTAAGGTATTATAGTACTAATTAACATTAATTCAATGCCATAAAATGTTTCATTCTAAAGTAAAAATAAAATGCCATATTTGATTAAAGAATATTATTTCAAAAAGATAGCTGAATAATTAAAAGTAAAACGGCTTATTTATTATTAGCTTATTGCACGCGAATAATACGATAAAAATAACATTTTTAGATATAAGAGTCAACTTCAAATCGGATTTAGTCAAATGATAGCGTAATCGTCGTGAACGAGAATGCCCGTTGTTTTTATACGGTGGATATAAAAAGCGGTGATTGCCCGCAGACATTCAGTTCTTAATTATTTTGGGCTTATTCGGTACCACGTGGTACCATTTAGTGATAATATTTTACAAGGATATAAAGTGCTTTATTGTGACTCATTTTATATATTTAGTTTATTAGGGAAATATTAGCATTATCGTTCCAGATCACGGGCCAACAGTGTCCCGGACGTTTGGGAGGCGTGCGTGGGGCCGAAGCCAACACGTAGAGGCCC
>JAPEIZ010333313.1:0-15485 GCA_026122275.1 Junonia oenone
GGGGGGCCCAACCCCCGATAACTTCTCTGGGGGCGGCAAATTTTTATTCGGCCCCGGGCGGCAAAAACCCACGCTACGCCACTGAAGAAACATATAACAGTTCATTGTTGATGCGACCCCGAACTTGTTTTATTCATCTATTTCGGATCCTTCAGAGACGCTTTCGCTGTTTCCACAAATATCAGGAGCATATAATGAAAATATCCGTTGATACTACATCGTTATTTTCTTCTAAATGTGTTATTATATCGTTAACGTCCAATATACGATATAATAATAACAGAATTATCAACAAACTATTAAATCAAATATTGGATTTTACATGGGCATAATTATGTTCCTACTGTTCCAATATTGGAACGGTTTACTAAATATCCAATCACATAAAACTGTCACTGTTTTGTAAGTCTCTATTACGATATCATATAAAAAAGATATCGATCATATATATAACGATAAATTTTATATTCGTTTAGGCAAAAAAAATTCAAATACTTACATTTTTCTACTTGCCATAATAATCTTAGAAAACGACCGCGAAAATAATACTTTTTTATTTAGAAAACCGTTAATTTTTTTCATTATTTTTTTCTTAATTTATATGTTGGACTGTCAGTAATACCAATATAACATTAAAAATTAAGGATGTATGGTGAATAATTTAAAAATAATTAAAATAATAACCGTTCCAAATTTGGAACACTAGGATGATATGGGTTAAGAATACTCTGCTTCAGTTTTTGTTGGCATAAAATGATTTGCGAGAAAGACAAATATGACAACAGTCACCGTAGGTATAGGGGCTAGTTAGTTGTAGATATTGCATCTTAAAAATTGTAGAAGTGCAAAGCAAACATAATTCGTTTATAACATTATTATACACGTATTTTTATAAACTCATTTCATCCACAAGTCCCAGGATAAATCATCAACAAGTCAAGATGGAACATTTTATTACGGGAACTAACTACAAGGAATCCCAGAAGATTAACACCATCTCGTTGCCTGTTAATAATAAAACTTTCTCACTTGTTTCTAAATTAACAGTAAGCTTGTTATTTGCTTGGGATAGCGTCTTTTAGCTGTTTACTCGTTTTCTCTTACGTTAAATTCGTGCTTCTATGTTCACTAATATTATAAAGAAGAAAGATTTAATTGTTTATTTGTTTGAATTAAATAGACTCCGAAACTTCTTGGTTGATTTGAACAATTCTTTCACTGTTGCGAGCTACACTGTCTCCGGTGAACATAGGCTATATTAAATTTTCAAAAAGTTAGGAAAGCCCGTGTTACGAGGCGGTCTGCTATTATAATAATAAGAGTACAGATAGAAATTGTCCTGTCCAGTACCAGCGCCACCTACGGGGCTCAATTGTATTTACAAATTCAGTCAAATTTGCACACTAAATTTCATTCAAATCGTTTAGGAGTTTGGTGACAAACACGTATCGAAGAATCTTATATATAAGGATATAGATAGATATTTACAAGAAATGCTTGTTTAAAACTATATGATATATTCTTAAGAAAATAGCAAGTAAATATTGCTAGTTTAATACAAAACAGGATAAATGTTTGTACACGAGTTCCATGTCATTATTCATAGCCCAAGTGCCCGTCAAGTTCGTTCGAAACAGCGATCATTTTTCCGAAGTCTGGCTAAATTGATGAGTTAGCCTTCCTCTGCACTCTGCACTTGATTTATTACTGGTCAAGTATCAAGATTATACGTTGACTTGCTGACTTTTTTTGTTTATTTTAAAGGGTTAACAATTATACATCTTGGTCGGTAATTCATCGTCAATAATCATGATATTGTACTAGAGTTGTTTAAAAATATATATTATTTTTTGTATTGCCTAAAAAACACAGCTAGCTTAGTTAAATAAAGTATTTCCACTTTCAAACTCTTCATCTGTTTATCAAAGTGTAATGGATGATATCTCCATAAATCCTTACAACTACAGTTAAATGCAAACTTCATCTAGATCTATCTTGTACATAACCTATCTAACTTCTATACATAATCTATATCTATGTAGGTACTTGGTACATAAAAATCAATGCAACGGTTCGTTGTAATTTTATAACTCAGAACGGGCTCACCTATCCAAACCAATTTTTTAGGCTTTTTGCAAACTGTTTAGTAGATGGTTTGCGCGAAGTTTGCACAAGTGGTTCTTCTTGTACCTATCACATTTTTTTGTACCAAATGAATTTAGTAAATATCGGATCATTTTGTTAATGGGGATTTTGCTGTCACTATTTCACTTTATAACTAACGAAGCACGTACCAGGCCTACCTATATAAAAACACTTCCAAAGTGATTAGCTGACCAGAAAAAAACAAACTTTTCGCACGTTCGCACTCAATTCGTTCACGTGCGCTCTACGTGCTCCCAAACCCCCGTCACTACTTACTCCAACTAGTCATAATACCACGGAAGTGCGTGACCATGAATGTTGAAGAAAGTCCCAACTTTTGAAAGGCGTTTACTTCCGATTAGGGTTCTGTGTTGAAATCTTATTATGTGTGTGTGGGATTAATTATTTTTGTATGTGTAGTGTAATAGGCGCACACGAGGAAAAGACAGGACTTATTTCTATCTGGGTTCGTTTCGGGTGTAAAATTCTTTCGCAAATTCGCTAATGATCGTTTAGAAATACATCACTTGAAGCACACGAAGGACGTTTTTGCACGTTTGACGAAGGAATGTCTTTTTTCATGACGTACAAAATTCGCCGCCATTTTGACGGGAAACTTTTATCTGGTAGGTACTGCGGTCTCTTGTGAATTATTATGTATACCAATGGTAAAAATAAATAAAAATATTATCCAGAGTAAATTATCCATTACTAACTTACCTAAAGAAGTAAGTTAGAATAATATTACACTCGGTGCTGCTTGCCAGTTCTGTTAGCTTGAACTTGGCTTGACACGCTACCGCATGTTATACTACCTGTATTAGTACCTATATTAGTCTTATAGTTTATTATTTAATAATAAGTGACGTTAAAACAAAAGAAATTGCCGATTTAATTATTTATTTACATACATAAACGTTAATTCACCTAGCATGTCTTAATAAGACAATAGTACAAAGACAACCAAATAAATATATCCATAACAGACATAATAACATCCGTACGAGCAATATGAACCAGATCGCAAGGGGACGGCATCTGTTCCTAGGCGCAGATCACGTGACGACAGCTTTATGACCTGCGCGTGCGCACCCAGCTTGAATTATGACGAGAATTATGACTACGATATGTAATACTCGTAAACTTGAACGGATTACACTTAATCTGCATATTAGTATACCATGTAATTGTACTGTTCTAAATAGATAATTCTTTATTGTTTTAGTTGGCAATTTTATTAAATTATATGTTTCGCGCGGTTTTGCGAAACTAAATAATGGTTGTATAAAAAGATGTTTTTTTTTTTTTGTAATATTAGTAACTTATACCTAAGATCCCATGATCTCTTCTTGTAAATATGTTGTCACTTTGGAAGTTATACAGTTTTAACATCAAACTTACGCAAGTACTCGTATATCGCTGTGTGTGCCCACCATTACACAGACCACAGATACTAAATCTTTTCCCGTCGATATGACAGATACGAGTTTTTCTGACGTAATATCCGTTAGCAATGTCTCAATTACTTGTAATATTAATTATGGAATGTCATATGTTAAAACTTAAAACTAGTTTGTTCAGATGTTGTGATGTATTGAAATTTTTATCTCCCATCTGATATTATGTGGGTTGATGATTTGTAATGATAACAGTATTATATAATTTGTAACGGTTTATTGATATAATTATGTGCAGTGGTAATATTTTTCTTGCAATTGAATGACTTAATTCATTTTTAAATAAGTAAAAAAATCTTAAAATGTTTTACACTTTTAGTCCTCCGTGAATGAGGTTATTTTCTATACCTACATTATTTTATATGCTTAACTTTTCCAATTAGTAATAGAAGTAAGCGAAGTATTTAATGTTATTTAAAACTATAAAAGACTAAATAATATATATGTATATATTTACCACATTTATTAAAACATAAAATTTAGGACACTTTAAAGTTAAAAACCCGCCGATACAGGTATTCTGGAATATTCTCTGAAATATTCTTATCACGAAGCGCCTGAGAGCAGTCCGCATAAATTAGCAATAGGTTAATCTTAAAGGCGGACAAATGCAAGTCGGGCTAATGAGCAGCATAAAGATGTGAAAGTCAGGTCTCTGCTAAGGTTATTCCGTATTTATATGGCTCGAGTTGCAGAGATTTTGTTTGAGGATATAAAAATAGATTGCATTGTTATGGAAATAACGAGTCATTACGTTAACGTTCTGTTAGTAGATAAACCTAAAATTAATCAAAATTTTCTCAGAAAGTGTTTAGGTAATAATCTTAATATATATAAATCTCGTGTCACAATGTTTGTCCTCAATGGACTCCTAAACCACTTAACTGATTATAATAAAATTCGCACACCATATGCAGTTCGATCCAACTTGAGAGATAGGATAGTTTAAATCTCAAATTATAGTCGCAAATTTAAAAATTATATTTTATTTTTTATTATTTTTATTGCCATTAAGGCGGAACAAAGCTCGCCGGGACAGCTAGTAATTTACTAAAAAGTCAATACGACTATATACCGTGCTTAGTGTGTGGTCATTTCAATTTCTTCAGTAGGTAATATAAGTCTAGGTGTGTGGGAACGACGGAATAGGAATTTTATTTTTTTTATATCCTTAAGCTAGTTACACACACAGCGACTTTGATTGACGGCGATTCGCTGGCTACTTAAGCTTTTGAATACATGATGTGTAAATGCCCTAAGCTTGTAATAATTTGATTTATCAAATGCACTAGCTTTTTATAAAGTTAAGAAACGGAAAGAATTGGTCGAAAAAAATTGTATTCGATGAAATTAGAAAAATGCTTGTTCCTATCCTTAAAATTAGTATATGTTTGGACAGATAATAAGAACGCTTCCACACGTAAGAAACAAATATTTCTTACAATAAATGCAAATACTAAAAATATAAATACCTTTTTTAATAAACCCTAGCATATTTCACATGTTTATTCCCCTGGTTTCGTACTCGGTAATCGTAGAAACCATGTTATTAATTGCGAACATTTGCACTCGACGTGTGCAACAGTTGGCTAATGTGGTCATATGTTACCCTCCCGCAGTACCGCAAGACCATTTGTCAGAATAAACATTATTATCTAGTAAACATCTGTATGATGAGATTAACCTTTAGGCTTTAAAGAGAAATTTTCATTCTATGGAACTTTATTGCTGTTAATAATTAGTAAGCTACTAAGTACGCTATAGCATAGTAATAGGCTTGGTCGTATTTCAAGTTGCATTAATATAGACTATAGATGGTGGTAGATAGGATTTTAGGAAATCTTTGGATAACACAGTTTAGATAGGTTCAAATTATTTCTACTGTTAATCTAATCTAATTTAAAATTAAGATCGCGTTAAACTATTTTAATTTTGCTTACCTAATTTGATTCATTAATTTTATCTGCATTCATATAATTTGTCTGCATATACCTACTGTATTTTTGGGACACAAAAAAAAACACATTTGTTTATTATATAAAATATAATATTTATATAATTTTCCAACCTGTTAAGAAAAATTGTGACCTTGACATTTTTCAGTGAATAAAAAAAACTGACTGATTTTTCTTTTGTTCACAGAATGCAACTGCAATGGCCACGCTAGAAGATGTCGTTTCAACATGGAGCTATACAAGCTGTCTGGCCGAGCGAGCGGCGGGGTCTGCCTCAAATGCAGGCACTACACCGCTGGAAGACACTGCCACTACTGTCGTGAAGGCTACTACAGGGACCCCACCAAACCTATCACCCATAAGAAGGCATGCAAACGTAAGTTAAATATATTATTAAGTCTGTAAAGGTAGGAGTTTGATGAGCGAAATAACGCGCGATGTTTTCTCTCTTATCGCTTTGGTCGCGTTATTTGAACTCTACCTTAGGACTCAAAATAAAAGAAGATTGTGTAAATACGATTTTCATATATAAAAATCCAAGTAGGTATAAATTGATCTTTTGATAAAATACTAGTTTTTGTTCGCAGCTATGCCAAAAACACTATTTTCTCTTTTATTAGGAAAAAAAAAGTTATTTAAAGAAATACATTTGACTCGTGATAAGAATGGTAATTAACACGATATTGAGACTAACATTAAATACACAAACAAAAAATCTTTAAAACTCTATTAAAATCTAGTTACACTCATTCCAAAAATGTTTAAAAGAATGTTGTATTATAAAACTTAATTAAAAATATTGTATGAAAAAATACATTTTTAACTTTTATCTCGTTTTATATGTGCAATAAAGGGTGGCTGTGAAACAGTTTATTTTTATTAAAACTATAAACTTTATTAAAATACAAGTCGTAAATAGCTGTAACTTATATAAATAAGTAAGATATGAGCAAGTGTAAAAATAAATAAACCGTAAAAGTTTAACTTGTTTCGAGTCAAAGTAAACACGGTTAACTTTGGATACACCTTCGTTTAAATAAACCTTTATTTCTTACCTGTGACTTTATGTCTTCGTCATTTTTAAAATAAAAAAAATAAGCTTTTATGGGGACATGATGGGGACTGTTAAAAGTGAAAACTTCAATCAATAAAATGGGTGATAAAATAACACTTTTCCTGTAAATATATTTTTATTCCGATTTGTCATTATGGAATTAAAATTAAAATCGTGAAAGATAGTTTTATCTTCATTGATCATTGTAAAATTTGGATTTTTTAAATTTCTCTAAGGGTGCATTTACACCAGACGAGAGAATGCTCATTCTTGTGTAAACAGGCACAAAACATTCTTTCGTTGTTTTGTCTGATACAAAAACATTATTTACAATATTCCTAGAATGCATCCTAAAAAATTAAACATAATCGATCAACACGAAATATTTAGAGTTGAAATTGTTAAAATCGACATTTTAGCATAATATCGTTACTTTGTGTTTATATGTGACTTAAGTAAGCGACATATTTTCAATTAAAACTGTATAAAATTTGCATTTCACAAGTATGACATTAATATATTAGTTCCACTATAAAATTCAGCTGTGCAAATTGAGCTGCCATACCTAACGACATACTTGCGCAATGTTAATATTGCGCAATTTTAATTAAACGTGTGTAACTAGCTTTTTCGTTATGTTTTAAATATGTTTGTAAACTATCATTTGTTCCCGGTTTTGTTTTGATTCAAAGCAAGCTGATTTAAGTTCTGTCCCTTGGGTGTGGTACTTTTTTTCGAAATGAGTAAGTTTCATGATTATTAGTTTTCATTCGTAACATCTGTAGTTTGCGTTCACGGGGGACTATTGTACGTGCTTAAAATTCAACCAAAAAATAGTTTTATTTTGTGACGCACAAAAATCACAGCTCCAAGCAATCTATTTCGATAGCTATAATTAGAATTTAAAAAAATATACCTACACAAAATTGTCGATTTAAGCGTCATTGTTATTGTACTGCATGGTAGTTGAATATTGATGTTGTCGATATTTCAAATAGCATATCGATATTTCTGTCTAACGTTACTAACACGTATATCACAATAGTGACAGGTTATTAATAGTGGCGATAGTATCGATAACATTTCATCGATAATTTATTCGATACTTTCGCAAAGTTGTTTTGTCTTGTCTATTTTATATGTTTGTTAATAGTGCGAATTAATCAGAGGAGTTGAAAACTTGAAAAATTGGTCACTATTATTAGAACACGATTGATTTTTATAGTGGAATGTTTCTTTAGCTGTTGAATTGTAACTAGGTACTTTGTTGGTGACACAATCACAATTAGCGGAATCCACGGAATAGTCCTAATTCAACACATATACTTAATTTTTTATATATGTTAATTCAATTTCATTTAATGTAATTAGGGTAACGGACCCAATGGTCGTCACTTAAGGAAAAATTTTCACAAAAGCATCGATAGAAACTATAATTTTTATATGATAGTAAAAATAACTGTTCTTGCCTTATAATAAACTCTTTAGCTAAGTATTAACATTAAAAAAATAATCATCTCTTAGATAGTTTTCGAAATTAGTGACTTTTTTAGACTGACGAAAAGTCTCCAATGTTCGTCACCGTAAAACATTGATGACACCAATGTTCGCCATCTATTGGCTCCAATGCTCGTCACCTAAAGTTTAACCTAATATGACGCCTGTGGGAACTATACGTGTTGTAAAAACATTCAAACGTAAATCGATATTTTGGCTTTTATTTAATGATGGTTTAGCAATTATTTTAGCTAAATTTTATTTATGAGTATACATATGTATGTATATAATTATTTTGTCTGTAAGTATAATCAAAAAATTCTAAACCATCCATTTTAATTTTTTTTTTAGTTTAATATTTTTGTAATTTTGAGAGATAATTTTGTATTTTAGAACCTGTAACTTATAATTTAATATTAGTAGTTGTCTAATATTACTAATGTAAGTACGCAAAGTTTCATAGTATAGTAGGTACAGAACTACAGAAGATACATAGAGTGCCGAGATTGGGCTACTGTTGATTTTTAGAACCCAATGCTCGGCACCCATAAAATTAACTGTTAAACATTAAAAATTATAAAAAATATTATCGTGTATATTCTATCGTGAGAAATCATTTCATTCAATATTAATTGTAAATATAATAATAAATTTATAAATTGATTTTATCCATAAGCAGTCGCAGTAACGAAAACGTTAAGAAATTCGAGAGAGTGCCGACGGTTTTAGACACAGTTTCAGTGAACTTAATTTATTTTCGTAAATTAAAATCTTAAGAAGTCTGCATTTATCGGTTTATTACAGAGAATATTAACTAAAAAAAAACACAGTTTAAAACTGTTTTCATTAAAAACCAAAAAAATGTAGGAAATTATTTATCACAAAGTGACGAGCATAGGGGTACTGACGACCATTGGGTCAGTTACCCTATGTTGTTTAAAAATTACTTTAACCACAAAATGTATTATATATATAAAAATAAAATAAGTAAAGTTGAGAGTTGTAGTATCTCTTCTAAAAAAATTAACCTCTAAATACATTTCTTCCATTTTATATATTTTTGTAATCTACATTTCAAGTACTAAAAGAAACCCAAAGTAAAGGGTCAAGGGACCACGATCATCAAATTAAGGGATCCCGAGTAAGGGCTAGGAAATTCGTAGAAGCCACAAGAGTCTTTTACTTTTACTACTGCGTTACGTGTTATGGTTTCGGTTTTTTTTCTGGCTTACCTATTTGTTTTATTAAACTATAGGGAACTTCTGTTTGGTAGAAGGAATTAGACATTTTCTAAATATTCAGTTCTGATAGTTATTTTGTGCCAAAATTTTCATTTAGTTGTCGATTTTAAGTTTTTTAATATGCTACTCGTATCTAAGGTGACGTGTTTTAATGCAATGCATAAAATATTTTTGTCCCTCATTTCGACAGAACTGCATCTAAGGGATACAAACATACGTGTACATTACTAGATACATAAATCAGACCATCACAAAATATAAATTAAAATTAAAAAAAAAAAAACAAACTAACTAAAAATGTAATAAAACAGTAGATTTATCAAAACATCACAAAACAAAGCAACACTGTCAGCGAAACTATTTCGCGATGTGATTCTAAAACTCAATCCGTTGTCAGCGACCCGTGCCCTTATAAAATGTCTCCGGAGACCCATTCCAAAGGTCCCGTAAGGGTCTGAGAAGTCGTTCGACGATTTCCGGGACGATTTTTATGTGAAAACTATTCGTTCAATGCCCGCGTCCCGCTTTTATACGTTTACAACTGGCTCTGGAAGTTACGATGCTATTCTTTGACCGGACTATTTGTTGGCGAGGAAATCTTGTTTGTTTTTCTTTTTCCTTACTTCGCTTTTATTTTTTTTCTTTGAGAATAAAAGTGGCTGTGGCTTTTTTTTCTATTGGATGTTGTTATTGTTATTAAAGTTATGCAGATTAACAATGAAATTAACTGTAGTGTAAGAAAACTATAACACCACAATTACTAAAATATTTTTAAGTAACAAAAATAATCTAAAATTGGCATTGAATTTTGTGGTAGCAGTCTGATTTTTTAAAATTGCGTTCAAATGAAGAGCCAAATTGCAGAAAACTAGAAAATTTAGGCCAATGCACCAAAAAGACTCTATTCAGTTTATTACTCAGTAGGTGGCAAAATCTGACTAAATGCGTCATGTATGATCTTATTTCATGTCAAAGGCTTGCCTTCCTTAATGAAAAAGGCTTTAACCCCGCGTTATAGATGTGTATAGGATGTGATCCTTTTTGTGTCAAAATGCGGCATTCCTATCTTTCTTTTGAGGTATCAAACAACAGAATGTTTCCGACACATTTTAGCAAGACTCTTTTGACTTATCTCCTCTTTATTATGGCGTCAAAATAACAGTTTGGCTGACAGACATTGAATTACGAATAGGTTGTGTCAAATGTTGTACATTTTGTAGAGCACCAAATTTCTGGTTAACCTTATGCTTTAGTTACTTAGGAATGCCATGGTATGTTCGCAAAATAGTGGCTGTCAAAAAATCACTTTGGACTTCTTGTTCTTATTTCTTATTCTTTATCGATAAAAGTTCTCTAGAAAATGGTGCTCTAATCGTTACAAAGAAAAGCGTTTTATGATTTCATCTGAAAATTGGCCGTAAAATGTCAGGAATTGTTATCTTAGAAAACCAAAGCATAATAAGTTTAAAACAAAAAATAATCTATCGATTACAGTGCTAGTTGAGTTGATAGACTATATATAAGTCATCTTCTAATTAGTTTATTTAAAGATCACGAAAATAGATTTACATTTTACCTACTTGAATATTTAATACTAAAATATATATTTAAGAAACCTTATAAAGAGTAGAAAACTTATTTCACATGAAAAAAACTAGAAGTTTAACGCATCGATATTATCAATTTTTTTATAAGGTTTAACCAACCAATTTATTGAATAAAATAACTTTTTCTATATCTTTTAACCTCATCAGCCATATCAGACATCTTCATGTTTTAATAATAATTGATACTAATTCCATTGTCCAACAGCATGCGACTGCCACCCAGTGGGAGCGAGTGGCAAAACATGCAATCAGACGAGTGGCCAGTGCCCTTGTAAAGATGGAGTGACTGGCACGACCTGCAACCGGTGTGCTAAGGGTTATCAGCAGTCTAGGAGCCACATCGCACCATGTATACGTAAGTACTTCGGAGAAACGGTTTTTGTAAGAATTGAGCGTAAGTTGGTGGGTGGAGATGGATAAATTGGTTCCTTGCATTCGTGATGGAATAGAATTTCAGGAGAAATCTGCTTTTTGTCATTTTTTTTGTTTTGTAGTGAGGGAAAATTGGTTTATGACGTTAGAATCAAACTTATTTTTTAAGACTAATGTTACAGTACCATTATTTTTAATTAGACAAAAATCCTTAGCTAAGAAAGACAATAAGAGCTTACAATTTATAAAGACTGTGAATTTTGAATTTGTATGAAATTAAAAAAAAAAATAAAAAGAAAACAATGGATTAAACGATCCAAATGTATATCCGTCAATTCGCAGTGGAGCAGAGTGGTGGACTAAGCTGCATAACCTTCTTACCCTAATGGGAGAAGAGGCCTTTGCCTAGCAGTGTGACATGTATATGCTGTTACTTTATTGTACTTTAGACTGCATTTCTATTTCCAGTTTTTAATCCATTTATATAATTCTAGGTATCCCACGCGTGGTGACAGCGGTACAGGCGATGGAGGCGGTGGATGCGGAGCCGGGGCGCGGTAAGTAGTAAGTGGACCTTCAAGCACTCTCGCCCCATCTCACTGCATGCTAGATCTCTTAACGGTATCAGCTAACTTTACTTGACAATGTCTTGACAAAATATTGACAATTGATAGTGCCCAAAGGGAATTTATAACGTGTGGAAAATTCTGTCGTGCCCAATTTGCCTAGCGTAGATGATTGGCTAATCAAGGTGTGCAAGAATGTGTAGGAGGAATTTTTTTGATCAGTAAAGAATGAGTAAACGTTGTCTTACTATTTTAGTTGAGTTGTCAACTGTTGAGTTATCATAAAGAGAATTTCGAAATTACTTCTGATAGAATCTGTTACGCTCAATTTATTGTTACAACAATGTTAAGGTAAATAAATTAGCCCAAGAATATTTTAAGAGAATTGATCAGATTAATAAAATGAATAATCTGTCCATAGAATTAAGCAAAATTTAAAAGTTAGATAAAAAATAAAAGATGGAAAATTGTTTTGTGGTTTTAGACACCCTTTGTCTTTATAAAGAATTTTGGCATCATTTTGCTGAAACATCTAATTGTTCATAATAAATGAAAGGCCTCTTTTTTGTATAGAGAAACCAACATTAAAAAAACTGTTTATTCAAAATTTAAATAAAGTGTAATGGGTACGCCCATTACTCTTTCGTCACATAACTCTTTTTTTATTATTTCAAAATAAAAGTTGACTATTTTTTCCGAAGTTGACGTCTTCTACAAATAAAATGTCAATATCAATTGAGGAATTTGAGATGGCATTAGCAATGCTCGATGTCTCTCATTCAGTATCTCGGTCTATTACAAAAGTCAAAGTATTTCCAAACGAGTTCTACTGATATAATAACTGATATGAATGAGCGTAGTTATGCAATGTTGATCGATACATCCGGATCATTATTAATTCCTAAACGTACATACATCAATCAAATTATTTATACAAAGATAAACAAAAGCTGTATATACAAACAAAGTCGTCGATTTACCGTTGTTATGAATATTATAGTAAAAATAGACCATTTGATCTATGACAAAAATTTTATAATTAAGTAGACAGTTTAGGTAAAGGTAGGTAAATCAGGCTTTTGATTTATTTTTAATTTTCTAGTAAAATTTATTTATCATTACATCACTTACAATTTAACAAAACAACCAAATTTTGTTAAAAATTAACATTTGTTAATAAATGAATACAAAAGCGATCTTTAAACATTTTTGAATGAATTCCATCTTAACCAATTGAAAATTCATCGCTTGTATGAATAGATTATTCCTATCCAAAATTTTAGCTTATACCGTGAAAGAGTTTTAACAAGAGTGAATGTATTTTAACAGTAAAAATATTTTACATCAATATTTTATTTAGAAGTATTAACAGAATTGCTTCTTATAATACTAGATATTGAAATATCTTTAAATTCATTTTAACTTACAAAATGTCCGATAGATTTAAAAATCAATTTTTTATTCATTTTATACTTGCCAATCACGAACGAATCATATCGTTCATCATTCAATTTAGTGTCGTGTTAAATTACATTCACTTCATTTATATTAATTTGCACATTATAATTATTTCAATCGTCCATATTGGTTTAACTTTTTAAACTAAATTTTGTTTCCAGGCTTGTTTAATTGTTCATCACCAAACTCATAATCCTATTTTCTTTTGTTTTTAATCAACAATCTGTGTAATGTGCGAGGAAGGTAAACATTTTCTGTAGTATTTCCCCTTAAAACCTAAGCTATATTAGAAATAGTAATTAATCCATGAATATGCTTCATTTTGATATCAGTATTGTATTATATTTGTCTAGGTATTCCTTATAGTTTTACTAGTAAATATTTTCATGCAGGTGGCTTAAGAATATTAAATTAGATAATTTTTTACATCAAATTATTTCAAATGTTCAATTCATCTGTAAACTACAAAACTTATAAAAGAATCAAGCTGAAATTAAAAACATATCATATTAACCCATCTGAGACAAATTACACAGCGTGTGTATTTTTGATATCTGAGACAATATAGCTGTTTGCATACCGTGAGTGCAAAATTTGTAAACAATAAGCAGTCATTTTTATGAAAATAATAATCCAACGAAGACATTAGACAAAGTAGTAGTATCTATAAAGTGTATAAAAACGAAAGTTGGCATTGGCTTCTAGATCAATACAGATCTAGGTCTAGACACGGTTCAGAGATTTTTAAGAATTTAATCGCTTCCAAGTTATCTAACGAACGTTATATGAAAAATAAATAAATTTTATCCCGGAGAATTTGGCCTCTTTTTTGAAATCGATACAGATTCATTTGACGTTCAGAAAGTGAATGGTCCTAATTTTAGTAAAAACTTATGAAATATTGAATTATGCTAATGTTTAAAGAAACAATAGTCTCAAATGGGTTAACAAGTTAATAAGGCCGTGTGAGATACATCTTAGATGTTTAGATATAATCTGACTGACAACGTCTGTACGACAGCGGAGCAGTGCGGGCGGTGCCGCGCCGGCGCACGAACTCTCAACCTCAACAAGTTTTGCAGCCGAGACTACGGTGAGATTTACGAATTTACCACCCATTTTACGTAGTTTATTTAATTTTTAATATAGATACTTATTGCTTTAAACTAATCTTGAGCTCGGTGAAGGAAACCTGCATGTGTCGGAAGAAATTCTGACACATGTATATCTACCAACACGCAGTGGAGCAGCGTGGTGGATTAAGCTTCTTAACCTTCTGTTTATAGTAGAAGAGGCCTATGCCCAAAAGTGGGATATGTTCAGGCTTATAGGTACCTAAAACATACGACTTTAAGAATAATTATCACCTCTCAAATTTAAATGGTTAAAGTATTTTAAATGAATTTAATGTAGTGATGGAAAATTTCGCTGGGTCTTTTATTGTATACGCAAATAAACTTTCCCCAAGAATTTTTATTCAAGTAATTCATCATCATCATTTTCCTGCCCTTCTCCCACTTTTTGTGGCGTCGGCCCAACATCTTCTCTTCTATCAGCCGTCATCTCAACAGTCACTCCTCTTTTATTCATGTCAAGTTTTATACAATCCATCCATCTCTTTTGGTCTTCCCCGACCCACATATCAACATTCATATTAAGCATTCGTCTCGTTATATGGCATTCATCTCTTCTCATTATTCAAGTAATTATTATTAAACAGGTTCACAGTCCAAGCCTCGGAGTGGACCCAACCGCCTACATCCATATTTAAAAGAAAATATGTTTTTTTTATTGTACGTTATTTCTCCATGTCCCAATAATATTTCGCGTACTCTAGAATATGTTTTGTCAAGTTCATGTCAAATAAATACCCTCCTATCTACGTCCAAATTTCAAAAAAGCCTTAAAATTGTTTCGTCATACATACCACATATGGTCTGTGGACTTCTGGGGCTTTCCGCCTACAGACCATATATGGTTTGTAGACTGTGAACCTGTAAATAATTTTCCTGTTCTTAGTCATAATGGGTCGGGTGGTCGGTCGCGAGGCGGGCGGCGCGGCGGGCGCGACGGACGGCTGGGTGCGGCTGGCGCTGAGCGTGCAGGCCGTGTACAAGCGCGCGCCGCGGAGCC
>JAPEIZ010337490.1:0-15337 GCA_026122275.1 Junonia oenone
GTCATTCATGGATTTGTGAATTTACCCATGTTACAAACATTTTATTTTTAAAGTATCAATTAGTAATCATCTGAATTATGACCCATAACGAGTTACTCTTTGACTTTTTAGTCTTCTTTTACCTTCCCAATGGCAAACTTAGATGTATATGTAACAGATACTGTAGGATCTAACACATACTTAAGGAACACCCTGTATATTTAATTAAATAATGATTCATACATTGAAATTCTAGAAACTTGTGGCTCTCATAACTTTAGCATGATAGTGACAAAATATCAAATTATGCCTGACTAAAACAGCTCCGTGCATTAAAAAAAATGTATTTCAATGTTGGATAGGTACAAAAGATTTATCAGAAATAGTATTATTTTATTACTCTGACTTTATTTATTTGCAATTTTCTATTAGAATCTATAGATATATAAATATAGTAATTCTGTTGGTTTGTTTTCAACAAATATAACTATTGAAAAATTACTATTCAAAAATTACAAATATAACTATTCCATACCATTTATCTGTAACTTGAAAAATTACAACTATGTATTAAAATAAAGGAATTACTAAAATAGTTCAATTAAATTAATTTTAATTATTTAATTGAATTAAAACAAATCAATGATAAATCAATAGTGAAATTCGCTACATTATATGTAGAAATGTAGACAGTGTTGTAAAAGCAATTCTCTCTTTTACCAAGCATTTCTACTTGTTATTGTAACCTACAGAAGTTTGTTTTCTAGATATAGTGCAATGTCATTTATAGCGCTTACTTATCTACTGAGATAACCTGCCACATTATAAATCTCCCTATTTACATCTTATGTAACATTGTTGAACTTATAAAATACTTTCTAGATGTGATTAAAGTATGATTTTTTTTTAAACTAACTTTTTGTATAAAGTGATTCATGTTTTATCTTTAATTAATATTTTTTAGCTCTTTGTTAAATAAATTATAGCATATTCCATATTGTAGCCAATTAACATATTTTATAAAATTTTCCATCTAAACAAGTAAGAAAAAAATTGTGCTACTTTTTGGGTATTCATAAAGCTTTATATAGAAATCAATACCAACAAATTTTATAATAATGAAAACTCAGACAAAAATAATTATTAATTAAAAAAATATATACAATTTCCAGATATCTCCTCATGATAAGAAATGTGTTTCATAACGAGATATAAAAGTAGTGGCTTATGAAATTATGACCCTATTCTCATGTGGAATGAAACTATGCCATATTAGTAGAACTTTACAATACTTAATTATACAGCACACCATATTTTATGGCTCTGTACTTCTGTAAGCAATGAGTAATTTTTTTAACAATAACAAATTTACTGCTGTTGTTTTTTTTCTGTTTGCAAAAATCAGCACATAAACTAATAAATTATACAGATAAAAAATAATTAAAACTTGACATATTAAGCTTTCAAAATAAAAAAGAAATAAGATCATAAAGTTAGGTATTATATTATATTTACACTTTTATCGCAAAACAAATAATTATGAATGAAATTTATGACGGAATAAATAACGAATTGTTCGGAAGCATACCTTCATGGAATTATTGTTGTAACACAATCGACGTCCTAACATTTTTCACACGACGTAAGAACAGCAAACAACATTCAATACCCCACAATTTACTTTCACAATTATAACACAGAGCCACCGCGACTGACAAGTATCGGTGGTAACAAACCAGGAATTTCTCTAAAAACACAAACACTGCACAAATAACACAAATTACACCTGGCGGATGTTTTCCACTAAGCGTACACAAATAAAACACCTCCGTAGAAACTACTTGCGAAACGATAATATGTCAATCGACGTCAAATTATCGACAATTTATACAGCTTCACAATAACCTTTATTCCTAAATGCAATACACATTAGAATATAACAATTTTTATCAACGAATTTATTTTATTCGGTTAGTGTTATCGCTTTTCGGTTAAATAAGTACTGTTATAAATCAACCCGTGTAGGCAAACCACTACAACACGATTCTATCGACAACTGGAAACTAAACCATAAACCAGTTTTACCAACCGAAAAATCATAAATGAACACTGACGTAAAATGACACTTGACACCTGCTGGGTTACCATACAAAAACGAAAAATACCAAAAGTTTTAAATTAGATAGATATCCTAACAAATGCAGTGTTCAATTTTTAACCCAGAGCCGTAAAACAAGTTAATAAAAAAAATACTAAGCAAAGCTGCAATTTTAAATAGGAATTTTATTTTATAAACTACAGATGTTCTATAGTGTCTATCGAGTAGATATCCTAACAGGCTAGCAGCTTAGTAGACGATAATCAGCATATTCAGGATACTCAAGGTAATATGGAATACCTCGATATCTAGTAAAGTATAAACGCTATCCTCGTTTTTTTGCCGTAAGCTTAACGTAATATAGATACACGATTCCATCAAATATTAAAACAGGACCTCAACTTAGATGGACCCTACCAGGAATAGGAAAATAAGCGGCCTTTTTTGAAAACTTTTTAGGTAAAAGTGTAGATATTAATTGATAAGAATAATTAACTGAAATGCTATAAAATTTATTGTAATCATTTATATTGTTTAACCTTGTTGTAGCCTTGTGAGTTTATGATATTACAATTATTTAGTATCTAAATATTTCTAGAAATGGAAATAAACACGGAAGTTTAAATAACTATGGTTTATTCTTTATTGCTAACGTAGAATACCGAAAGTGACCATAATTTGGAAAATTTTGCACATTCAGGTTTAATGCACATTTTTAGGGTAGGGTCAAAACGACGCGCATATAATTTCAAGATTTCCATCTGTTAGTATGTCTATGATATTTTCATCATAGACATACAGACGACCGCTCTGGTGTAAGGGTGCTGAATGCACTATTAACGCCGGTGGTCGCGGGTTCGATTCCCGCTCGGGGTGGATGTTTGTATTTATATAAACATTCGTTTCTAGGTACGTAAAGCCGTTGGTCCCGGTTGTTATCACAGTCACCTGCATTAAAATCAGTAACCTGTCAATACCTAGGCTAGAATAAAGCAGACCCTGGTTAAGTCCGGGAAAATGCTAGGAAGAAGAAGTATGTCTATGATGTCTATCTGAGTTTAATTAAAATTCGAAAGGAAAATTTTAACGGCTCACTAGTTTCTATTTTACTATTAAGATGGCCTAGTGGTGCGAACATAATTATGATTATGTGTATGTCGATCTAAACCAAAGGTCGCGGACTCAAACCCTGGATAGGATCACAGAATTTTCAAGTGCTAAATTTGTGTTTAAACTTTAAATTCATCTCGTGCTTAGTGGCAAAGGAAAACATCGTGAAGAAACCTGCATTTGCCGAAAGAAATTCTCACACATGTGTGTCCACCAACTCGCAGTGGAGTAGGGTGGTGAATTAAGCTCTATAACCTTCTCCTAAATAGAAGAAGAGACTTTTGCCCAGCAGGAAGACATTTACAGCCTGTTACTTTACTTTTGTTTGTACTAGTCGATTAAAGTAAAAATAAAAATTGGGTACAAGTTTCAATGAAAATTTGTATGATAATTATATTGGATTGCTTTTTCTTTAAAAAATATGTAACGAGGATTAAAGGAGTGAGATGAGAAGCGAGAAATACTATATTCCAAATAATCTACACCTCAAGTAAAATCTTGTTTTTCGAGTGTTTCAGTTTGAAAGATATTTTGATTAGGTTTCCGATATCTGTTACCTTTGATACCTTTAATATTATGAATGCTGAT
Source organism: Junonia oenone (assembly GCA_026122275.1). NCBI lineage: Eukaryota > Metazoa > Arthropoda > Insecta > Lepidoptera > Nymphalidae > Junonia > Junonia oenone. The sequence continues at coordinate 3,776 of JAPEIZ010337490.1, forward strand.
TAGTTTTCCAATAATTTAAATTCCAGTGCAGCATATTTGGAATACGCGTTTGTTTTATGCAATATAAATGTTTTAATAGAATTTTAATAGAAACGGGTTACCTCGATGAAAAAATACGTTAAATTATTCGAAATTAAATCGGTTTTACCAATTCAAACTGTTCAAAGTAACAGATATCAGAAACATAATCAAAATGCGTTTCAAAGTGAAAAACTCCAAAAACGAGATTTGAGTTGCAGATAATTTGGGATATTTTCGCTTCTCATTTCACTCCTTTGTATAAATAGACTTCGTGTCAATCATGCATTAGTGTTATTAACAGTTTTTTACTTGTTTACTCGTTATTAAGATATAATTAAACGTAAACGCTTTGCTTATAATGCGTTAATAGTTGCAGTAGTTTCTACATAATTGGGTTTGATTCAGTATATTAGGAATATTTTACAACATTAATCTATTTATATACCTAACAAAAAAATCGCTAAATCTTCCTAAAACCCCACAACCCGAGAACGGCTGAATCGATTTCGATAGTTCTTTTTTTGAGAATATTTCTAGAAGTAACAAGATAGGATGGTTCTTACAGAGAAGAGAAAATATTAAAGGTTGGACTCGGTAGGTGGTGCTGGTACTGGAAGGGACAATGTCTGTTGGGTCTGCTGGTCATCTTCTTCAATCTTTCATTTTTTCATTTATATCTACTTTCATACATTTTTTATCCTATATTACATATTAATATTTTTATTTATTGATTGTGATAAAGGTTTTTATCAACTTACGTCTAAATCCCGCGGAGGTTAGAGGCATAATACAATTAACTTACGCTAGATGGCGTGTATATCGCACTGACAAGTATTTTTCAAAAGCATTAAATTATTAGATATATAATTATTATAAGCTAATTCGATAATATATAGATATCTATCTATCAGACTAGACCATAGCGAAGCATAATCGGCTGCAGCCATAAATTATAGATAAGGGATTAATTAAATCAGGCAGCACTAAATTCTTCTCTATGACTTTTATTTTTGACAATTTGCTACTTATCTGCTCCTAGCAAACTCAGTAATAAACAAGAAATAGTAATTTTATGTTGAATGTACAGTTGGTTACATTAATGACAATACAAAGAGTAATAACTCTAACATAAACAATTCGGATTCCAATGTGATCCAGAGTACAATCAGTTTAATAAATTAAAACACCTATTTTTCAAATATTTACAAAAAATAAATCACAATGTATGACATTGAAAACGCCACTGATAGTAAAGATAATCAGTCTTACATTTTATTCAAAAGGAGTATACTTCCTGGTGCACTAAAAGGTCCCAATCTAGATCGGATGTCAACAGCTCTAACTGCAAAATAGTACTTGTATCCAGCCATGAACTGAGTTAAAGTACACGCCATAGGCAAAGGAAGAGCTTTGACATCACCAATTTTTTTCCATAAAGCCGTGCTGGGAGGCGACGACGTTTCTTGATAAGCATACAGCTGATAACTAGCTATTTCTTCATGGTTATCTTCTTGATACCCATCTATTTTCCATGATATTACAATTCCGTTTTCTACTTTGGATAGTTTAAGTTCTGGTGCTGGTGGTAAAGACTTCCAATTAGGTGGTTGATATTGCTTCATGGAGTCAGGCAGAGGGGCAGGGTGCCTCGCGTTTATTCTTGTCATTCTTACTGAATTGGTTGGTCCACCTGTCTTTGGCAAAATAGAAGGAAGTCTTGGCCTTGTGCCTGAAATAAATATGGATAATTCATTAGTATTTCTCCATCTAAATGAATAAAAATGTAAAGTTTCTTATAACACTTACCAGGAGGATTTACGGGTTTCAGCATGATAGTCTGTCCAGGTCTAACTTGATTTTGCGAACCACTAATAGGAATGTACACTTTTCGAGGGCTATTAATGTTCGTAGCAAAGGGTTGTCTTGGTGAAGCTAGTAAATTTTGTTGAGACACTAATCTTACTGGAGGATTCACATTTCGTTGAAGAACTTTTGTAGGTGGCTCATCATCAGTTAAATCAACTGTAACTGAGTTGCCCTGCATTTTACTATGAGGTCTCTTTTCTGGCTTTTGTATTGGGGGTGAATTTTTAATACCATTAGGCATGTTGGTGTTGACTGGAGTTTTAGGAGCAATATTGGGACTAGGTGTCTTGTTATTATTTGCATTATTAACTGCTGGCACCAGTCTGGGCACGGGAATTTGCTGACTATTATTTACATTAATTTGTGGTTTTTGAAGTTTTGGACTTGGATTTGTTTGGCTCTTGTTTAGACGATTTGGAGTGTTATTGGCATTTACGTTATTTTGAGTATTATTCAATGGCAATGAAGGTTTTCTTCTTACGGCTGTCTTATCTGTCATAAACACCTGCATTCCAACTGAGCGTGTTATCTTCAATGGAGTAATTGGGAGATCAGATCTCTTTTTCTGTTCTTCTTGAACTGACTTTAAAACTACTTGTAAGTCTCTGTTTTGTTTGGTAAGCATGAAAGCCTTTTTCTTATATTCCTCAATACTTTGGCCCATAGTTTTCAATTGTGTTTTTATTTCACTTAAATTACTTCTATCAACAACACTTTCTACAATCTTCAATATACAAAATTCTTCAAGTTCATCCCTTGTCATATCAGCTAAGTTTTTTTTACAAGTTTTAAGGAAATTCACTGGTAATAATGGCTTTTGTATGGGCTTGCTTTCTGTTGATTTTTCTTCTTCTTTTGGTTTTTTCTCATCTTCTTTCTCTGTTTCCACAATGTTTGCACTGTCTTTGCTTATATCCAATTTTTCTGAAATAAAAGAAAAAGAAAATAATGAACACAAACCTTATTTCAATATAATATAAATATAATACAAATTAATTCATAAAAAAATTAATAATTAAAATAATAATATTTTATATTATTATTTCCTCAGAATGTGTTTAGAAATTTGTGAAAAATCAAAATATCCTCATTCTATCCATACTCACAAACTTTTGCATTATAATAGATAGTAATAACACAATGTCATATTTATTAGCAAAATTTTAGTGCATATTACAATACATTTTTGTAGTTATATTTTAAAAATGTAAAAAATTTAGTTCAATCCAGGCCTAATGATTTATTTTCACAATGCAATTTCGTGTGCTTTTTAACAGTTTTATTGTTTATCATGATTGATCTACCACTATCTTCAGGGTCACATAAAATATTGATTTTATACTACTTATTATATCTACATAATTTTAATAGCAATATGTCGTAATAATAAAATGTAAATTAACCTACCTTTTTCCTCAACAGGTTCTATATCTACTGTACTTGCAAGAGGGGATTTAGATTCTTGATCTTCGATTTTAGTTTCAGTTGAGTTCTCTGGAATATTCTTATCATCTGTAACATTTTCTTTTGTTTCTTGTTTTTGTTCAGTTTCCTCATCAATCAACATAATGTCGTCATCGTCATCAATATTAATACATTGCTTTTCAGTACTGGGCTCGCTTTGAGATTCTTTTTCAGGAAGTTCCTCTTCCTCATCAGATAAAATATCAAGTGTATTAGATAGTTTACAAATAAGCGAAAGCTTTTTTGTTTCTTTAACAACAGAGCTAGGTTTATTTTCTTTTACTTCCGTTTTATTGTTATCTTGTTCTGTTTTATCAGATGTTTCTATTGTTTCTTTAACAACTTCGTCAGGTAATTTAACTTCGTTACTATCAGAAACAGTTTCTTGAGCGGGAGATTGAGGTTTTATTTCAGGTTCGCTCCCTTTTTCTATACTAATCTGTTTCTTGTTTTCAACATCAATTTCTTTATCCAAAGATATATCACTAGATTGGTTGTTTTCTGTGATTGATGCTTCAGTTTGTTTTTCAATGTCAGTCATTTCTTGGTCTATCATGGATTTACTTTCTTCCTCTTTTTCATCAGGAATACTAATAACATCGCCGTTTTCAACAGCATCAGTTGAAGCTTCTTCACTGTTTTCAGATTCTTTTTCTACTGGTATTTCCATCTTTACATCCTCTTTGTTACTTTCTTGCATACTTGTGTCCAATTCATTACTAACATTTTCATCTCTGACATCACTACTCTTATTATCTATTATTTTTTCATCACTTTTCTCCTTGTCTCCATTTAAACTTTTACATTCATTTTCATTTTCTTTTGATTGTTCTTCAGTCTGTTTCTCTTTTTGTTCCTCTGGTGCTTCAGTATTTTCATCACTTTTTATTTCTTCAGACTCATTTTCAATATTAATTTTAACATCAGAGGGTACATTGCCATTTTCTTTATCACATTTATCAGGCGTGTTTATTTCAGCGTCGTCACTTTTTTCTATTTTAACTTTACTATTTATTTCACTACAGTTTTCAGTAGTCATATTTTCATCAACCTTTGCTACACTATCATTAGTATCAGCATCTCCATTTTTATCACAGTTTTCTACAATGTCCTCCTCGGTACGCTCAACTTTAATACTAGGTATTTCATCGTCAACTTTTTCTGCTAAAGTTTTGTTAATAAATTTTTCCTCAAAGGACTCCTGTTCAATCGCAGACATCTTCCTTTGTATGCCTATGTCTGTTTCAGCATTTAAAATTAATTGCATTGTTCAGCATTTCCCGGCTCGTCCACAGAGAAAGAGGTCTTTATATCCTGAAATGTGAAAAAAAAATATATCTTAGTATGCTAATAAACATCGAGAAAGAAATACAATTAGGTACTTTAAGATATTTTTAATATGATTTTTTGCTAGAGTTCAATTGATTGCACCCTAAGAATAAGCAAATTTTAAGTAATAATATGATAAACTGTGTTATGAAGCCTAATTAATAACCTTTATTAAATACAATGTAATAACAATAATCCTTGTATACCTATATTAATTTAATAATAAAATCAAAGCATTATTTAATGTATTATTATAATTAATTTATACCTTCATTACATTTTAAAAATGTACACTTAGTAAAGACGAATAGGTTAACGCAGTGGCCGATGTTAATTTTGAAGTATTTACATAATAACTATGAATGAAAATTATAAAATCCAGAACAGTTTGCTTTATTTACGATTTCGGCTTTGATTTATTTGATTTTAACCGAACTTTGACATGACGTTATTGACAGGACATTATGTTGCCTTTTCAGGTAAGATAAATATAAATTTATTTCACAAAGTAGATATAGGCGTGCATAACTTTTTCATTTAGTAGATATTCGAAGATGCATCACATCATGGCCCTAATTCTCCTGTTGTTGTATTGTCTATTTGTTTATTAGAATGGTATTAGATAGATACAAATAGTACTGTACAATAGTACAAAATCATAGATTAGTGATGTGTAGAAACAGTTTGTTATTAGATAAAATTTATCGATTAATAGCGATGATTAAGTATCAGTTATTATGAGATTTACTACACATTTAAAGCCTTATTTACTACATATTTAAATGTTAAAAATAGTACGTAAATAATGAATAGTATATAAACAAATACTAGAATTTTAAATATTGTTTTTAAAAATAGGGTCCTTTCCTAAAGAAAGGCCGTTAATATGGGCGTTTAGTTTACTCAATTTCTTTGATTTTCTGCGCAACTTTCTTTAAAAAATAGAGAAAAAGATACCATCTATTCATGTGTGGTGTCGTGACCAAAAGATGAAAGAAAAAAATAGTGATAAATATTACAAAAAAAAAAATCGGAAAGTTGTAGACAAACCAAAATAAACATAAAAAATGTATATTTAAAATTAATTCAGAGGCCAATACGTCGAATTTCATGATCATCAAAAATGTAAATCTATGACGCATTTCTTAAAATACGTACAACAATATTTAAAAGAAAAAAAAATCAAAACTTTATAATAACAAAAGATAGACGTCAAACAAGAAATATTATAAAACACACTAGAGTTAAAAAAAATAGTTTTTCTAAAAAGTACCTATACGTAAAAAAGAATTCACATATGCCTAATTAAAGAAAACACAAAAATAACATAAAGATATAAAATGTACAAACAACGTGTGTAAAAAACATCTCGAGCGCCGTTTTCATAACAACATAAATAAATTTATATTCACATTTCGCCCTCTATAACTTTATACTACACACGTACATTCTCACAAACACATTTGATATAACTTTAACATCTTTCTAAAGTTTCATTGTAATCGGTCAAGTAAAATAATTATGTTTTAATACCTATATTATATGGTCAATTTAAGTAGAACAAATATCTAAGAAATAAAATCGGTTTAATTGATCTAGCGATCAAGAAAAAATCATAGGAAGATAACAAAATTATAATATAAAAGTCATCATTTCTTTATCAAAATCAAAATGGCCGCCGACCGGCATTATACAGCTCCAAGTATAAGAATAAATTCCGCATTCGCTGGTCTGCAGCTGTATTATGAACGTCAACCTTTCGACTACGCAATTTGCAGAGTTTGCCGTCTCATGCGCGCCAACAGAAAAGTTGTATGAGTAAGAGAGATAAGTAGTATCAGATAAAACAACAAGGTGTATTCCACACAGACTGGTACGGTCTCGTAATGAAAGAAGACGAGAGCAGCTCAGCGCAACACTAAACACTCACGAATTAACCAAACACAATTTTAAATTTAGACAAAAATATTTTACGATTTACGCGTCTATTAAGAAGTTCCGCTTTTGGCTTTTGTCGTCATCAGTAGATTTTTTTTTTTTTTTTTTGTAAAAAAATCTACATTAATTTATTAATTTAATATTGAGTAATAATTATTTGAAAAAATGACAAAAAAGCGGTAGTGGCCGCAATTAAACAATTTTTTTAAAGAAAAAATAAAGTAATAAAAAATGTAGTAAAATAAATATAATAATCTAAATATTAATTCTAAAAACTCATTACTTATGTTATAATAATAGTAGTAATAAAAAATAATAAATACTATCACACACCCACCTAATGTTTACAATTGAGAATCCAGAAGGAAGAAGAATGAACAAGAAGAATCGATATTCCGCGAAATACAAGCGCCCCGTATCGCGACTTGAACGGCACTAACAAGCAGAAGGAGAGAGAAGAAAATGGCGGCCGACAATGTGGCGACACTCGCTTGTGGCACGAATGGGAACTAAAAATACAGGGCAGAGATAGCATAGAGACTGCGGTGCTAGCGTTCGTAAATATCGTAATCCTCGCGGAAGAGAGACGCGTATAGAATTTACCGGTGTGACGGAAAGAGCCAACGGTTGGTCGATTACGTAGTTCGAACTGACGTATTTGGCGTTCAAACTACTCTACGCGATGACCGCTATGTGTGCAAACCCGAGCGATATCTCACATTTTGGCGCTTACATGTTGGCGTGATCTCATTCTCTTGTATTCTACTGTTCGCTTGATGTCGTGTACACTCATTTAGAAAAGACTATCTCTTAGTCTACATGTTTCTGTTAATTAATGAAAATATATTTAGTAAAGACTTTCACATAGGTTCTGTAAAGAAATTTTGGGAGGATTTACTGAGCGCAATGTAAGAAAACCAACAAATCAAATAGCTTTCCAAATACATAATATATTACTCAAAAAACAGCAAATGAAGTTTTTATAATTTATTGAGATCATGCGGCGTTGCCGTTCTGCACGGAACAGGGCACGTCGTGTGGGTTGCCGGAATCCGAAAGTGAACGAGCGAAGCCGATCGCTGCCGAGGCTCTGACTAGTCAGGTCAGATGCGATCGTCATCACAAAAATAGATATATTTGATCTGCTAGCAGACTTAGATGATCATTTCAGACAAATTCAGAGCCAAATTGATTCAAACTACCCATAGCTATCTCAAACACTGGATATAGTCAACTGTTACACACTGATGAAATGAACTAAAGTAATGAATAATTGCATAAATGACTTCAAACATTTACTGTTTTAGGTTAATACGGCATATTGTAACCATTAATTGAATTTATAACGTTACAGAATAAATCGAATCAAGTCGTTGGTATAACTAAGACACAATAAAACTATAGTAATACAATTAAAGATAAGATAAATTATGCAACACCTACAACATTAATTGACAGCCGACAGGCGTATCTGCATTCAGTCATAAATTCTACCCAAAAATTTCAAACTGATAACAATTTCATCAATTACTCTTTGATAAATATTACATTTATATTAAGAAAATGCGTTTTCTAAATTATTTCAATAATAATGTTAAATAAAAATATATTCAAAAATGTTTATATTCTGTCGATTCTTTTGGGGCACTATATGTATGGATACAATACATTGCTTCTTTTACGGCCACGTTTAAGCTGATCCAGACACTATAGCAGCAATGTAAATGATGATAAATGTTTATTCCCTCGTGAGAGGAGAAACAGTTACCAAATACATAAAAAAACTCAAAAGATAATTTTAGCCTACCTGTCCATTTAGAAAAAAGTTAAATATCAGACATTTAAAGTTAATGTAAAAAGTGTTCATTTTATATTTTACAAAAAAAATCGAAAAAAGTTCTTTTTGAAACAAGAAAAAAATAAGAATGTCTTAGAATAAATATTAAATATACCTCTACCTACATAGTAACGAAAATTATAACAAAGTTATTGGCATAAAAGAAAGGCAAAGAACAATTTTATTTACGTCAGTCGCGAACGTAGCTAGAAAACAAAATGGCGGACTGTATGAAGGTTAAGCCTTATTTCGCGAATAAAATTTAAGATAATTAACGGCAATGACTAAAATGTTTAAAGAAGGGGTTATACCTAATTACAAAAAAGACGGCATGTTGTTTATTCCGAATACAAATATATAAAAAAGAGTAATCTAATCAGCTTCATTGATTAAAATATTATTTTAAGGTAATCTAAATCTTTATTATTTAGGATCCGAAAGTAAAGTGTAGCGGAAATATAGGAAGAAACTGAATCGGCACACACGATATCATGTTGTGGATCATGCGATTGAAGATTTACATAAATATATTGAAGAAATAATTAAAGATAAAGATATGCGTATAAAAGTTGCACAGAATATTGCAGATTTAAGGGGCAACAATTGTTTATTAGGAAAAATTTTAGCACAGAATTGTGCGACTCAGTCATGTCTCAGCACAGCACAATAAAATTGTGTATGACCAGCCGGGCACGAAATCATATGCTGCTTGCCAGCAACGTCGCTCTAGCCGAGTTGAAAACAAAATGCGACGTTGCCGCACTTTACTCTTGAGAGTCAGATATAGGAACGTCGATTGTTGTTAACTGGCTGGGTTATATAGGTTGTGACATGTGATAATGACAACCTGTCATATATTATAGAAAATGTTCAAAAACATCATTGATTTTTGACAGAAAAGTGGAAATAATTTGGGATTGAGCTAAAACTTGGGTCAAAAAACTGCTTTCCAAGTTATATTAGATAGCTATGTTTTCGGATATTTTATAGGAGAAAAACTAAGATTAGGTACTTAAAGAATATTGATAAATTCGAAAACATCAGACTTAGTAAATAGTAACTTTTTACGAGATAAGTAATAGTGAAGATAATAATAATAAATAGGTACTTCATATAGTGCTATAGAATGGAACAGATGAAACGTCGCCGAAATTGGAGATAGCACTTTCTATCACAATAGAAAATATTGGTGCCATATAATAAATCTAAATATGACAGACAGAACTGCTGCAATTCTCCAAAATACCTGCAAAATAAAAATGACACATGATTAGCTCTTACCAAAATGTCGATGGTTTTGGTGAGAGTTCGGCTAATCTTGTTTTCTTGAATTTCAGGGGTTGAATTTTTCATCTAAAACTTTCAGCCGAAGTTTCTCGAAAGAGAGAAGGTGATCGAATGTACTGTCGTGTGCTGTTTCGGCCCAAATGGCAGAAACCGCCATTTTGTCGTCGCTTGTTTCACGAGTTAGAATAGCGCAGATATAAGACCTTCTCACTCTTTCCAATTGTATAATCAGCAATAACTTGTTTATTCTACTTACTTCTATTCATTGCTAGATACTTCTGTTATACCTTCTCTGTTTATTATTAATCGATTAAGTGGATTTTATAAATAAATTGATTAGTTTCAATCAAGTTTGACAGAAACATGATTCGCTAGTCCCTTGTTTTAGTAGGTAGGACCTGTTTACAAAAAACAAAAAGACATTCAAACTGGTGGACAAAAATCTTGTTTCGGTTGTTTGGTACCTATCCTATTTGTCAAATTCGATACTTAGTTACGGCATGTAGGCATTCAGGTACCTTTATAAAAGAAAACTTAGCGTATTTTGACATCTTTGTACTTTGGAGGTTATGTTGATAGAATTTGACTGTTTATATGGATATAAAAATGTTTAATATGTGATTGAAACAAGAGATAATAGTGTTATACATATTATATGTTTTCTATACAGATTACAATAATCAATTTTTAATTTGACATCTATTATTAAAATAAATACTTCCTCAGAGCCATCTATGTTTTTTTTCGTAAACTAGTATATATTTAATAAGCCAACTAGTCACTGCACGTGCATTGTATAGAGGACGCAAGCATAGCGAGAAGGTCGTTGGTAAGTTAGGAACTTTATAAAATTAAAATATTAAGAATTTGCTATTTAAATAATTATGTACAAATTATACAGGTACTACCGCACCCGATGGACGTACAATTCGATAGTTACATTTACAGCCCAAATGACGTTTTAAACTAACCAGGATTCAAATAATATCTATAATTTCATCAGAATCATTGGTATCGAAGAATTATTTATTAATAATAGATATAATTATAAATATTGGTTATAAATCCTGTTTAGAAACTAGTTTTGATGAACAAAGGACTCACAATAATTATTTTATTTCTATCTTGTGGGACACTCAATAAATATCTAAAGTGTCGATAAACGGATAAATAGTTAGATATTAATAGATATCTACAATTCTACATAGATATTTATAGAAAGGTAGATCTACTCCATTGGTCAGTTTTAAATTTTATTGATTTTTTATTGAAATTGTTTATAATTTTATTCTTAATAAATTCTAAAATACGTTCTAACAATGATTTATCTTTTTTGAAGTCGTTTATTTATTGATAGATATCAAATTACTTTTAAAGGTGCATTTTTATGTGACGCTCGAGCTCGACGCTGGAATTCTAACGTCAAAATTGTAGCGAAAAATTTCGGATTTAGCGTCAAATTCGAGCGAAAATGTAGCACATTCGTTTTTATTGAATTATCGATATCGACTATTACCTATTTATATAATTTGCTTTCTATGTAAAAATGTATGTATATATACAGTCCGATTTACGAAAATTGAATGATTTGAATAATGCAAAAAACAAAAATAATAATAATTAATTCTTAGTATATGTATAATATAGTAATGAGGTTTACTTGGCTTTGGCCCGTGAACATCAATATAACCGGATGCAATGCCGAGGGTTTAAAAATTTACCAACCAAACATAATAATAATAAATCCGCAGGGCAGCTCGAGGCGCGCTGTTGGGGGGTAGCGACCCCACGGACCTGAGTGCTCCCGGGGGAAGGCCCTG
>JAPEIZ010340622.1:0-15172 GCA_026122275.1 Junonia oenone
AGTACAATCTCACATAACCCGGTCCCCCCCCCAGGAGTCGGGTATCTATGAAGATTTACCCTGCGTCAACAAAAAAAAAAAAAAAAGGTTGCACTTCGGTACGGTTGCCTTCCTTCACAACCTTTTCACACATGGACGTAATTTTCACAACTAGAATACGCATTGCAGGAAAACTCACAACTGATTCGAAACTTAGACCCGATTCCTTTTATAAACTCGAGAAACGTCAAGAAATTTTATTTTTAGACTTAATTTTCACCTCTTCGTTAACAATAATTGCTACATATAATAATTACGCTAAATAATATAACACGATTTCAGAATAACAGAAACGTGTATCTATTAATAATAAAAATGCGTTGTCATTTTAGTATTGCCTAAAAATAGCGCCAAAGATGATCGATCATTAGCGTGCCTAAAAATGTTTCCAATATTTACATATTTTATAATGCGACACAAACAAAGTAACTTGCTAGTAGGAATGTATAAACTAGCTTCTCAGGCTGAACGTATAGTAAATAGACAGCTATATATTTCGCTACGTAACTTGCTTGCACTATTTTATTAAATGAAATTATTTGAAAAGAGATTTAAGACACCCAGAGCGTACGTTGTCCAAAAAGATACATAATTATGACTTAAAATAATAATAGTAATAAAGTAAAAATAAAAGTAAATAAATTACTATGTAAAATTCTGTGGTAAAATCATATCTGTCGTGTTATTTAAAAATGGAACGACCTTCTATTCCGCAACTTGGCGACCAAAGAGGTAACTTGTTGAAGGTTTAATAATTTTATTATATTTATTAATAAATTATTATTAATAAATTAATTTTAATATTTATTAAATTAATTAATTAATTTCGAACTGTCTTGCATATAGAAAGTAAAAAAATAAAACTTTAGCGCGTATAAAACTATTTTTATTTTAACTATTTGTCAACTTCATCATATTAAAAAAAATTACTTTTGAAAAATTCGTTTTAAATACTTTTACGAATAAAAGTTCTATATTGTACTATTTAGTTTCATTTCCGCGCATTGTTTGAGAAAAGTACTATACAAACCTTGGCCGCAACTAGGCATTGATGGACTTACGTATATGTGCCTCGGCTTCGCCTCGGCCCTCGGCCCACATTCACACGTTCGTCCATCAATGCCCCCCTTTGCCGGCCGCTGCAGTAATGTACTATATTTTTATTATTTATTTTAATTCATCTATGATTACATTGATGATGAAATTATACATCAGATGTTCAAACATTACGATAGGGATACAATGGTACACCATTGTACCCCTGACTACCATCCCATTTCTTTTCTCTAGCAAAGGTTGCCTGGAAAAGGTCCCTGTTTTAGAGATAAGCCGATTTGTCAATTTAAGAAAATTCTATCTATCTACCTCTATTTCGCCCTTTTAATTAAGGATTTATTTTCTTCTGGCTAAATTTTATTGAACTCGATTAACCGATGGCAGATTAACCGTTTAACGCAACCAAACTCACAAATTACCCCGTATTCGCATTAATAATATTAAGAGTAGATTTAAATGATACACCTGCAACCAATTCTGAACTATATTCAGCGTAAAATACGATTTGCGGTTGAAACGATGAAAGCGTGATAGGTATTATAAATTCAATTCGCTATTCGGCGATTACCTGATGGACGTCTAGGTTAAAGCTTTCCAGCGCAGATGTTTACATTACAATATGCGGTAAAACCCAGCGGGGCGTACTCTTTAATAATTACATGCTATTAGATACTTAAAGACTTATTGAATATTAGACGAACACATTACCATCCTCTTAGACAAATTGGTTACATCTCTCGCAAAATTTTATATGGAACTTATTTCTTTGGATTAACATTTTTGGGACTCGCGTAAAATGTAAACGTTTTAACGCTGTCAATATTTCATTTAACGCTTCATTACGATTAGCATTATACGCCTTTATCAAGACACGCCAAAATACCGTGAAATTTTATTACTGAAATTCATTTTTACTATAAAATCAATAGCGTATCCTAAGAAAATTGCAGTCGTCCGGCGAAGTTTCAATCGTTAAGTTTAAGGAGGAAAAAAATACGAAAGTGGAATGGTTCCGCAACTCATTAGCGTTAAGTTAAAGAAAAAGTGCAAAGCGCGGAAACATAAATGAATGAATGATGGAGGTATAAAAGGGAGGGGAAATTTTACGCACTACGTATTATTTATACATAGGCATGATACTTTTCCTCTAGCGAGGTTACGGAGGCATAAAGCAATTGCACTTTACGAGACCACATTCAGAATTTTCTAGCATTCACATTTCTGGATATTAAAAACAGCAAAATTATAACTTGTAGGAAACTTTTGCGTTGTAATTTACAATTTAAAATACTAGTAAGATATACAAGAGTAAAATACTAACTGTTACAATTTACTATTTCTAATGATAACACATTAAATCGAAATATTTATTAGCAAAACAAGGAAGATAAAACCAATTACGAAAAAAGGGCTTGTAAATCGAATCTGAAACTTGGAAACATAAATCAAAGCATCTGTAATTCAGGAACAAATATTTACAATTCTCGTTCCGAAGGCAACAAACATGATACTAACAAGGATGTCAAACTTATAAGTACTTCTGTAGATTTAAATCTCCCCAGAAAGTTTTATGGAGGCGCTGTAACTACAGATATCGAGTTCAAAGGGACGATTCAAAGTTTGATGACATCAAAGTTGAGAAGGGTCCGATCTGGATTGTTTGTGGTCAGCACCATTTTCAACGATACCGTCTTATGAACGATTGCTGTAAGATTCGGAAATTAATATTGGTTTCACAGTGACTTCATAACATCTGAAGTAGTAATATTAATCATTTAAGACTATTATCAAGATTATTCAAGCAGAGGCATAATAAACTTGACTAATAAACGCAACTCCATTGCTTTATTAGCTTGTCCATATTAAAATACTGCTAAATATATTTAATATATAAAATTTTAATATTCGTCTAAGTTTATGAAAAACATTAAGGACTGAAAGCAGGGTTAGAATAAAATCACGCAAAGCATTAAGAATATTATTTTGGGGTTTTTAAAACTTTTGCCGCATCATGATTGTAGCAAACGGCAGACATTTTTGCGTTACTTTCCCTACTTCCATTAATATAGGTCACGCTAACAACAAAGAATGTTTGCCCTCGAGTTTCACGAAGTTTTCTGTAAGCCTTAGGGTATTAATTGGTCGATGTATCGAATTGAACACCATATTTTGTTATAATACTTTTTCTATGATAACTCTATTGCTATAAAGAAGTTATTTGACAAAATTTCCTGTAAAAGCGTGTAAATATAGACATTTTAGAAGATAAGGATCGTTCAGGTAATCCCTGTCAGCATTTTGCAGGGTCTATTAAGTTGTTCAGCGGCAGTTCCTTTCGTCGTGATTTTTGGCAGCGACCCGTTTTAGGACAGATGTGGGTAAGTAAAATTCCTTTAGCTCTTACTTTTCGTTTAAAAGTAATGCACTTAAGATTTTAGACATGGATGTGACACTAACAGACACATGCGTTCTATTGAAAGTATTGTAGTAAACATATACCTAGTTAGTTATCATATTAATAACATAGAGATGAGAAATCTTAATACTACGAAAAATACTAGTAAGAAGACCACTGATAGATTTTAAAATATATATTTTAATAAACTGATACCTTTGATCATCAACCAACGTCTCGTTTTTTAAAATTTAATCAACGAGCTTTAATATACAAAAAAGCCTCTCTGAATAATTATTAAAAATTTTCAATCAAAGTGATTAATTTTAGTCTTTATAATATCGTTTTACAGCATCATTCAAAAGGTAGACTAAGTTATTATCTATTCTAAAAAGGTCAAGTTAGGCTGCCAGAAATGGCCAGGTAGACAGACTGTGTGCTTGAATTTAACCTTTACATCGTTAAACTAAGTTAACGCTCTAGTGATTTGGAAACGGATCCTAACCTTCATAACTATTGATAAGAAAATAAAATATATTGTAATAATCGTTTATAATATACATACAAGACTATGGACATTATTGTATAACGACACTTAATGGCTTGTGTAGTTAAAATTATCAGAACACAACAACGATATCCTTAAGCAAATATTTTTAAACAAGACATCAACGACTCGATTCGGTAAATGTGGACCAATTCAACGTTATGAAATATATAATAATTGAAGCCGCCAGATAAATAGGGGAACCAGTGACGTAACAATTTTAGGGTGCCGTACAAACTTTCCCAGGACGCTGAAGGAGTCAGGGCCAGTCATTAACCCGTTAACAATCCAGGTCAAACTCGCAGACTTAAACAAACCGACTGACGATACGTCAGGAGCAGACGCGTGACTCATTGTGAACTGTGTTAACACACGTCACCTCCATGTTTAACTGAACCTTAAGTGGTATAAAGAACTTTGGCCTTATTGTGTAACTGTTGACAGCACTCGTAATCGTTTGTGATTGTTTTGGCTCTTGTAAATGATCCATTAATTCACTGAAAAGATTTGTTATGTTGTTATGTTATTGTGTAGTTAATTGGGCTGTCTGTTGCAAAGATAGAACATTGGAATGTGCCAGTAAATTGTTCAATGAAATAAAATTCTCACTTAATTGAAAAAGAAAAGAATAGAGCCAAAATATTTAATAAATGTCCAGAACGTTGGAATGAAGGAACAAAAGTAGCTAAGGAAAATCAGCTTCAAAAACAAAGTCCTTTAATTATTATTTTTTAATATGAATATTAAACTTAATTAAATATTATTAAAACTTAGTAAAATTTAAAATATAATAATGTAATCAACACAAATGTATGTAGCTATGGGTTATGCCTGAAATAAATTATTTGATTTGATTTGAAATATGCATGTACCAAAAAATATCTAATCAAAGCTAATCTTAGGTATTAAAATACATGGTATTTGATAACTTGCCAAGCGGAACGCGACGAATGTAAAATATAACACAAACAGGTTCGTTGAACCGACAGATTTATCAGTTCGAGTACAGAACTAGTATTAATAGAATAGGATAAATAATTCATTGCAAATCGCTAATAAATATATCGAAGACATATAATTCAAGTGCGAAGTGTAAGTTATGACGGCAATAAGAGCTGATAATAATCGTAATAGCCTACAGTGATCATGCACATGCCAAGACTGTTATTATCATTGCAAATTATTCAGTTCTTTACTGCTTGTTTGTGGATAACAGACAAAGAAATATGGATTACGGAAAACGCAAGATAGACATAACGAGGTGATATTAGATAAGTGATGCAATAAATATCTTATCAAATAAAATCTCGTGTCTTCACATCATATATCTTGAAAAACGTTGTACATTGTAATTTTTTTTTATATATATATGTGTACGAAATCCAAAATTGAGTACCACCGATATCAACAAGTCACGACGAAATAACGACCCACGCCGTGTTATGACACACACAAGTGTAACACGATTTGATCGACAAAACAGTGCAAGTGCACCGAACTCCGAGCGTAACAACAAAGCTTGCGTAACGTACGTTAAGTAACAAATAATTGAAGCCAGGGAGGCGAAACACGAGAGGGAATCTATTAAAACAGCATTAGGACGATATTCACATGTACCAGTAGGGCTATTCCGACCAAAAATCGAGACTCATTCAAGCGAATTTTTTACACTTTACTCACAAGATTGTTCATGTAGCGCCACGCACAAAACAACATTTTTGACGCAAAATGTACGCATTGGATATTCTGTAGCAATTTTTTAACACTTTGAATTTGACTGACCGAATCAGAAAAAATACTAAATTCACTTGATAGAGCTTCGATTTTTGATCGGAGTAGCCCTACAGTACCTAGTTAAGGACATCGTTTTAAACTAGTAGACGAGCGAGTTAAACTATCAAAAATTTGTTAAGTTGTAAAAAAAACCGTCGCCTTTGTTTGTGTTAGTTAAACAATGGGGAGTCTACAAAAGGCCTTCCAGATTTCATGGCTGTGTTGGAGGGAAACAATGCAATGTTCCTGCCGTTCGAGTGACTCAACACACCCGCGTTAGGGCGTTTATTAAATAAAAAAACCTTAAAACAGTATTACTCGGATTCTTGTTTACGACTACGGCTTCGCTCGTGTTGATTTCGTTTTGTTATCGATTAATGTAAGTTTGATAATCAATTGAAGCTCCTCTATTAAAATATTGACAACAAAAAAAAACCTGTATTGCTCTGTACAAACTCCTCTTATCTCTTTAAAAACGCAGTACAATATTTGTTTAAATCTATGTTAGTTATGTTTAAACCAGACATACATTCGTCAACTTCACTTATAGGCACATAGATAACAAGATAATAAACCTCGTACGAGAACTGTAAGTGCATTTAGGGACTCGTTTAAAGTTTGAAAGGCTATGGGGCCAATAAAACTAGTGGGGCATTTAGTCGTAAACACGCGGAAGTCTGCTATCAATCAACAGCTAGATAATGGAGATGTTGAACCCCTGTGACGCGTGCCGGAAGACGCCGATTCTGCTATCGTGTCAAGGATTTTAGAGTAACAACATGTAAGCGTAATTTTTGTTTTTATTAACATTGAATACATCAATGTTAGGTTTTGTAAAGATAAAAATTAAGCATATAAAGTAGCAGACAACCCCAGCTTCGCTTAAGTATTCCTATTTTTTTTACCAATTGAATATAGCCTATGTTCACCGGAGATAGTGTAGCTTCCTAACATTGAAAGAATTTTTCATCAATTTTTTTTAAACCGGTCAAGTTGTGTTGGAGCCTATTTAATTCAAAGAAACAAACAATCTTTCCCCTCTATAATATTAGTGTAGAAGTGTAGATTAGCTGTACAGTAAACATACATCGACTACGTTTCATATAATATGACTGTTTCAGCAATTCTATGGCTGTGAGCCGAAAGTCAAAATCTTTCCCTATTCCATTCCTTACTTCCTATTAATGCCCTTCATCTCTCCTACCTTTTAAACTAGCAACCTCTGTGGCCTATGTTCATACGCGAAGGACAATTAACATCATGGACGTGTCGTGTTTTATACATATGAAAAAAGGTAAGCACTGCTAGGATTTCCATCAAGATGTCCTTTACGACAATTAAAAGCGACTTAGTTGCTAGAGTTCTCTAAACGATTACAGTAATTACATAGTAATTACAGTTTTAATGTACATACGACAGATGCGGTAGGAAATGATATCGGCAATCAGGATAAGTACAACATTCGCTACCAATTCGCTATAAACTCTTAATAGTAAAGGCAAGGAGCTTCCTTATATGGCCCTTATTAGTCACAGCAGTAATTAGCTGATTCATGCCTCGAAGGTTACACCCACTCATATGCCGTGAGATAGCAATCAATTAAAGGCTAGATCTTCCGGTGCAAAACAATTATAAAATATAGAGTTTTAATTTTCAAATATTTTCATGTTTTTAAATCAATTAATTTTAAATAGATACTTTATTTTTAACGCGTGTTTTATTGTAGCATTTATAAAATGATTAATTGAATTCTGACTGACGAAGCACAATTACGTAGTCAAATGAACACTAAATATTTTTATATATCGCTGTTACGCATAAAAACAAAGATATGAATTCATTATGTATTGTTATATTATGCTAAGATGACCGTGATGTGAATGTGTCGTGTTATTATTTCAATAACAATTATGAATCAGTTTTGTTTTGACGCCTTTTTTGTCATGCGTCGTATCAATTTGAAAACATTTTAACTCTAAATGATACTTCGAACTGAACAATGAAATAAATTTTTAAATTTGAGTTTTATTTTAATAATGATACAAAATTAAAAAATGAAACAAAGACGGGCGTAGTTTCAATAGATTTAGTTAGGACGCGTGCACTTGCAACCGAGCCGGCAATAGATACTTGAAATTTTACGAAGAGGAACCCGTACAGCTAACAATCAGCGTGTTTTTCTATTATACCTACGTAAAAACTAAACAAAAAATCGGAGAGGCGAGACCATCATAATAGTGACTGGCGCAGATTTTATTACAGGAGCAATATTAAATGTTTTACCGAAAACAATGTCAGTCTTTTCGACGGCGCTCAAGCGATCTGTAAACAACTAAACGAACCGCGTAACAACTTGTACTCGCTGTAAACAATTGATGTAATCGTTACCTCGTAGTAAACAAGCATTGTATGGTATATCATAACGCGAAACCGTCCCAATGCACGATAGCAAAACACGCTATCTGTTTTATGTAATCTTTGTTACGGCTATATATTACAATGTTTGATTGACCAAAAAAGATTACTGATACCACTAGAATCATCTTCTTGGCATTTTTCGGCATTTTTAGCAGGGTCTGCTTACCGTTCTAGCCTAGGGGATACCAGTACAATTTTATACTTTTATCCAACACAAATACTGATATTACAGAAAGCGTTAGCTTTTCAACGTAATCCAGGGAATTAATAACTTTGATATTTATGCTATCAGCCTCGCATGAACCAGACGTGATTTGCAAAACAAAGTCATGAATATTGTTGGAAAATGGCAACATCAAATAAAAAATTAAAAACTGTAAACTATAATCTATGTTGATATCTATGGTTTTAAAATAAACTCTCTTCTTCCGCTATCAGTCTTCACAGAAACACGTTGTTTTATTTCATTATAATAAATATGAATAGGTAATAAAAGTTTGCGAATAAAATATAGTGACATCGCATATTATATTTATAGCTCCATCTCTCATGTATCTGTCAGTTCGGATATTATTCTATGTTTATGTACTAAAAGCTACCGAGTCACCCATATTGAAAACATATCACTTTAGCTTTCCTCTTTATCACTTAGGTTCTCCATTACTATGACATTTTTATGGACATATTACGCACATATAACTTGTAAGGTTACTCTATGATTGTACATATCACATGGCGTACAATCGTATGAGCGATGTGACTAAAATTCACTTAAGTCTCGATATCAAATTGGTTTTTTACGGAATAGCCGTCCTGGTGTCAAATGGCCTCCACCGAACATGAACATTCACAGTACCAAAGATGCCCAAAATGCGAATGCAGCTTAAAAGGGAATGAAGAACGGAAAAGGTTTGGATTCTGGGTAGTCGGAATTCTGGGAGAGTTAATCTACCGACTCTTACTTGTCATACGAAAGACAGCTATGATTAAGCTATTTTTTTAGAGATGATACTACTCTGATCCAGTCACTTACGGTTAAAGTAAGTGGATTGACTGGGACTGGAAGTTAGATAAAGTTAGTTTCAAAGAATCCAAATTCTGGTCCGTCGGACGATAGACTTCACATTCACAATTTGTTGGTGGTCATTGTAAAATATACACTAGTATAACAATTAAAGCGTATATTCCGAACATGATGCGTATAAAAAGACTCACCACTCGATACGCCTCTGATTAAAAAATCTGAGAAGCTATTACTTCGTTCGTGAATAAGTCCTTGAATTCTAAAGCCATATAAATGATGTTAGCTTATTTATTAGATTCGAGATTATTATAGATTTTAATATTATTTTTATATTCAAAGACTTTTATAGAAAGTTTTTTATACAAAAGAAAAAATAAACCACAATTTTAATGAGTATTTTGTGCATCTGATTGGAATAGTTAAATTAAAATTGAAAATGTAATTCCAAATGTCATTTTTATATCTTTTAAGAAGTACAGTAAGTACTAAAACAATTTAAACATTTTTATATCAACTCAAGCCGTTGCTTTGTTTTGTAGAACATCAAAATGTTGTGGCAAACCACACGTAGGGAGCGGGTAGTGAACTCTTTACGCTTAAACGATTTATAAACAACTGTTCAGAGGTCATTGTATTGGTGAACTGAATAAACAAATTTAGTACATTTTAGGAAAAAATCAACTGTTTCTTTATAAGCTTGAGTGCCGAGTCTTTAAAGGAGTATACAATTTAAAAATTTACGCCGTTTTATGGAAATTGCCTACATAATTAAATACTGTTTATTTATTTTTTCACGTCAGGAACACTAGTAAGTAAGTATCGCATAAAAAATTAGGAATATCAATCTCTTCTTACTTTAAATGATACTTAAGAAAATAATAATTTTGAAATTAACGCAAAAGTATAAAATAAAGGATTCCTCTACGATTTCCTCTACACTTTCAAAACTACTTCTGAAAGCTATTCATATACCTACTTAGAAATAAGTTTACCATTATTAAATAATGACTATTAATAAATGTCTTATTCATACAACATAAGTGTTTGACCGGAAACTACTCAAAACGTAAATTCTCCAAACTAAACCGTAATCGGCCGGTAGCCGTTGACGTGAGTGACTGATAAGATCTAATCAAAGAGGTCAGTGGAATCGATGAGTCACTTCCTATCGTGATAATATTACCGTGTAAACATTTAATTTTGACCGACTTTGATAAAAAGTTGCCGTATTAACATCATTTACTTTACCTGTTGCGATATTAAACATGCATACATTGTTCGTTAAAAATATTTATAATTTAGGTATTTCTGTATAACAAAGCTATTTAATCTAATATTATATCGACGGTTGAAAGGCTATTTGGTCTAAGCGCCATTTTTTTGACATGTATATTTTTATATATATTTGGATAGAGAACAATTTGCTGATTCCAAATATGTATAAAAATATATATATTATGTCAAAAAAATGGCGCTTAGATCAAATAGCCTTTCATCCTTCGATATGTACATTAATATACGTTAAATTATATTGTTTCTGACACAGAGCTTTGACTTTTTAATACATAAATATATACACTACATTTCAGATTCATGAAATAATAGAAGTTAATTAAAAAAAATTAAATATCAAGTGAAGCTTTTGTTTATAGTGACATTGTTATCTTCGGAGCAGATTTTGCGAGGAAGCCAACAAAAGCTAATCTATACCACCTGAATCTTTCAACCTATATTTCTCTTTGAACGAAATTTTTAAACAATTTTCGGCGCCTCTCTCGATACGCTCGTAAAAGCGACAAGATGATTTATAGCCTGTATCTCTTACTATAGTACATAAGCATCATATAAAACTAACAATATTCTTCTTAAACATTCAACTTTCAACCCTATTTTAAGAACAATAAAGGTTTTAATTAACGTTCGGAACCATAGTTTAATGGATTCTTTATAGTACGTTATCAATAGTCTGGGCTAAATGTAGTAAACTATTAATCATGATAAGGGTCTCTTATCTGATAGAGAAACACAAGTTATAGGTCACTTTTGATGGTTGAATTAACATCGTAAGTAGCTCAAGCTACTCCGGTTGTTTTTACTACCTTATGTGATGTGAAGAAATAATGAGGTAAGTAGTAAGGTGGGTGGACCATGGAAGGCCTTGCTCCTTTGAAGGCTAACTTTAAAAAAAGTCATATTTATAGTCACGTGATAACAAATTCCTTTCACTTACATAAAGCTCTATCAAACTCAAAGACCCAAACGCAGTGGCGAGTTCATAGCATTGCTATTTTGTAAGTATAGTCCCTCATTTCGTAGACTTCGGTCAGCGACGTTAAAATTGTAATTTGGGCGCTCAGCTATAGGTAAGTTCTTATGCGAATAACCTATATTATCATATTCTTTTTACTGTAAATTGTTATATTAGCATTTTTTGTGGTACCAAAGAAAATATATAATAATTTTGCTTCGATTTTAGTATTAATACTGGTAGTATTCCTATGACCACTGGCTTTCATAGGAACGCAACCAATATTTATACTAAAATCGAAGCAAAATTATAATAAGGCAAAATTATAATAATTTTAAACGGTAGGAATAATAATAAATAAATATTGTAGTACAGATAGGTAAAAATAATTATTACAATTTCTTTGTAAAATGCCTTGGAGAGTTATTTGCTATCGATATAATAATTCCATTAACATATCCTTAATTATATGATGGTGTTCAAGGAACGTACGATGAGATTAAAAAAAAAAATAGAATGTGTTGTTCAAAAAACGTTTGATTTCTATGAAAGAGTTTTTTCTGTAGTTTTAGTAAAAGCGGATATTCTGACGATTACATTTCTAGATTAACTGATTTATAATACTGGCCTTCTATGGAGCCTTGTTCCTTCGAAGGCCGTTTAGAAGAGCTTTAAAAAAGTTAAAGTTTATGGAATAGTAATTACATATAAGATTAAAAAAATATTATTTTATAAGATACACAATGAACTAAGTGTTAAATTAATGATTAGTTTCTTTTAATGATTCAATAAATTAACGAATAAAAATTTCGTTAGATTGGCTTTCCATGGTTCACCTACCTTAGTATTAATGGTTGAAATATTTCGGTTCAATCAATACATTCATGCTTTGCGATACATTATTACGCGTATAAGATAGTTAATTGCATAAAAATTAACCATTGTAAAATCTCATTAGATCGCATTAAGGATAAGAGATACAACACAAATAAAAATATAATTAAAAATAGAAATAAACAATATTACAATGTTTCCATAGCCAATCTGTCTAGAACTAACCTTTCAATAAACATTTATTCCCTCATAACACCCTTATAACACCAAGTAAGTAATAGTTAATAAACTTTCTGAATATATAAGCGAAGGTGTATTTTATGGCTACATTTATACATTTAAATACACCCCATTGCCGTCTAAATACGCAACGATTTGCAATAGAAAACAGCAGTTTGGCATACTATAAAGGCGTGTTTAAATCTTTGCGAGGTAAACGGCCCTTTGAGGAAAATAGCTCCATCGAGGGGAAAGGATCGTCGGGGATTATGGAAACGTTTAGATAAACAAACGAAAGTGTCGGTTCGACGGTTCAAACTAATGAAGCAATGGACATTGATTGTTACGAGAAAATAATTGAAGATATTACGTGATTGCTCGCCGTGGAAAGGAAAAGTAAAACAGTTTGGTAGCGTTTTGTTGTTCGGATTTTATGTTTTTCTAAACCTTTATAATGTTGTTGTAAAGTTTTCAAATGTTATTGATTTAAAATTGTTATCGTAATTTAGAGAATAAACAAATTTCAAACAAACGTAGAATATGTTTAAGAACATATATCACTATCTAATTTATTATTTACTGTTAATCCACACACATGAAAATATTGATAAAAATATATTTTCTGATTTAATGAAAATCGTATCAAGGGTACGTTAAATACATAATTTACGTGTAATTCAGATTCAACAACGGACTGTGTTTATATTCGAACATTTCAGCCGAGCATCGAATACTCGGTCTGCTGTAACTCCACATCGAGTGTATTAAAGAATTACGACGGGCAAACCTCCAAAACCTCTCCACGTGATTGCTACTCGAAAACATGGTTCGTGTGCTGTAAAAATAAACATTTTACCTTTAAATGGTACGCTGCATCGAATGAGTGGTATACGTGGGCATCTAAATATATCTCACATGTTTCATAACGAGGATATACTGCGATCGTTCTCGGGACTGTCGTAAATAGTATATTTTATCTGTTGCTGGGTCGCACGAAAGTGTCGCATAATCATAACGTAGGGCACATTTATCGCTGAAGAAAGTACAAATACCATTCAAAGATAGAAGGCCTGTCGTATAATAGCTTTTAATGTTTATACATTTCTCAATAATAAGTAGAAGGTGAAGTGTATTAAGTACGGACTCTCTATTCTGTTTTACACTTCATTATTGTCTCCTATAACATTTGTTTCGATTATTATTACGACTTAAAAAAATATCGCTACATAAAATATAACTAGCTTTGCGTTTTATCGATTTTAACACATTGGTTAGCATTGATGGTAATTATTTGAATCTTATGAATCATAATATAAAACAGATCAATGAACACAACAAGAATCTTACAACAAATCAGACAGATAAAAAATCAAACTTTTCAAATTGAGAATATTAGCAAAACAAAAAGTATTAAAAACAATAAAGATCATATTAACACATGCGTTCAATAGGTAATCAATGCCATAATTTGATATGTGCGTCAATACTCCGTTTTGGCATACCAATGATATGTTATAGGGATGTTATGAAGTCCCGTAACCGTAACCGAAACTATCGGATATCCGAAAATCCGAAATTAACCAAAACCGTTATAAATTTTTGAATTATATCGGATAATGGCGAACTCGACTAATATAGCCAAAAATATACTCAGTAGTATTTTACTTTTTCCATGAAGTCCTATACTACCGGATAATCCAAAATAATTACATAATTATACAACCGTATTGATAGCGTTGACACAGTGATCATTGCAACTAACCAACGCGTTAACGGTCGCGGGTTCGATCCCCGCTCACGTCTGTATTGGCCATATAGATGTCTGTCGGGGTCCGGTGTGATCCGGACCCCCGACACAAGATCTAATGATCTTACTGAATGTGTAGCGTTTATTTATTTATATCCTTTATTCATTAAAATCTCATGTAAAATACATTTTTAAATATATAAATATAAAAAAAAAATATACATTTAAAAATATAAAATACAGAGGCCAACCAGTGGCAGGAACAGGGTCCAAGCCACCCGGTGGTCAGGGCTCCAGAGAGAGGAACTTCCTCACTTTATTATTTATTTATTTTTATTATTAGTATCTGACATTGGTGTAACATTAGGCAAAGTAGGCACGTGCCTAGGGGCGCAAGTACATAAGGGGCGCGCGAGTGTAGAAGGGGCGCTAGGGAAAGGAAGTTGACGACCTTTTTTTAGCTAAAACAGTATATTCATGATAGGGTAAGGAGGGTGATGAGCTTTTTTTTTTAGCTCATGAAGCGTTTCTTGTGTCAGTGCCTAGGGGCGCAAAATAGGTTAATCCGCCACTGACATTACTTCTATATTCGTATCCGTATTCAAATCCGAAACTTCATATCCATGACATAGTACGTTATCACCTCAATGTGACCGTCGAACTAATGAGTCTTGATGAGATGGACGCAAATGCCATGCAAATAAACCGAGTTTCCACGCTGTCTGCTTGTACCGTTTACAATTTGCATTGTTGCGGGAAACCTTGTTAGTAGATTGTTAGCGACATGAAATGATAACACTGGGCAACAAAATTGCAACTTTTGTCTGATGATTGACTTTTATTACATGACGTTTACTAATTTGCCGTCGCTG
>JAPEIZ010341662.1:0-25746 GCA_026122275.1 Junonia oenone
GGCAAAAACTGGAGGAGGCCTATACCCGAAGAGGGATCCTTATCTAACTAATAAAACTTTATTAATTACTAAAACTATTAACCTACGTACAAACACACACACACACACACACACACACACACACACACACACGCGCGCAAACACACAAACGCTTGCACACACCAAAACATATATATATAAAAATATATATATACATACATATATACACTAAAACGTACCAAACTAACGAAACTAACTAACTAACAATTAAGTATTATAATAAAATATTTAATCTATGTAAGAACTTGTACGAAGATGTTTGATAAGGAAATAAAACAGGCTTTATTATTATTATTATTATTATAAAGTGTTAAGTATACCTATGATAATTTGACTTTATTTAGTGAAAGAATATAACATGACGTAAACCGATATATTCGACAGTAGCGATAAAGTTCTTAAAGAAAACATTAAAATTTAAAATTTACTTTACTTGTAAAAGTATCGATATTCTTTCCGAAACAATCTCTGAAAGAATATAAGAAGTACCTTCTTAGAAAAACGTCGTGTAATATAAGATGTTATTTATTTTATTTTATTAATTTATATGTAAGAGGTTCACTGCAATTAACCAATAGGCGTGAATTCGAGTTGACGTACTAAATAAAATAATAAGATATATTATTTCTATTTCTTTTATTTTTATGTCAACTTAGATGTTTCTCGTTCGTTAAATTATGTCATTATTAACCGTAGTATAACAGAAGAAATAATAAATCCTTATAAGTATTTCAAAATTAATAACGTTAATGAAAGACGACTTCAATTATTCTATTCAAGAGGTTATTTCATTTCATTACTAGGGTTATAATAATTACAATACGGTATTCTACCGTTATGATTGCGCATAATAATAATAATATATCGACTGATTAGAATTCCATCTGCATCGTCGCAGGTAGGTAGATATTCTACCATATAGAAGTTTAAGTCTAGATTATATTAATATAGGTACATACAGGCTGCATGTCACCGTAAAATTGTTAAAGCCGTTGGATTATAAACTAATTCGCGAGATTGTTAACTGTCAATATATTGCAAACTCCATACAAAGGTTAGATTAAATTAGGTTAGAGATTTTAAAATTGGTTATTAGGTTAGGTTAGACGAAAAATAAATACAAAATTAAATTCTATTTCTTTATGACGTGTTTACAATTTTACGATAACATGCGTAGCTATACACGTATCGAAATATCTAGTCAAGTTAGTCAGTACTCATTGTTGTTTACGTCTTTGTTTGAATTCAATTATTACATTTTAATTTGCTTTTTTTTAAATTTTTCT
This sequence comes from Junonia oenone, assembly GCA_026122275.1. Classification (NCBI taxonomy): domain Eukaryota; kingdom Metazoa; phylum Arthropoda; class Insecta; order Lepidoptera; family Nymphalidae; genus Junonia; species Junonia oenone. The sequence goes on from JAPEIZ010341662.1 coordinate 1,326, forward strand.
TAATTTACCTCTTGTCCAAGGTTTAAGCTCAACTTTAAAATTTATCGTTTTAGCGGCTTTCTGCAGAAAACGAGGCACAGATATTTATAATAAATACCATTATAACTAATCAAAATAAAATACATTTTATTGTACAGTTTAGTAAATTAATTCTATTGAAGTTACGTAATGAAAATCAACTACCAATTAGAAATGTTGATCTACCGACTTACCGAGAAGAACTAACAAGAAACTCGACAGTTACTCTTTTAAAATGGATAATGAATAACTTTGTTTATGGATAAGCAACAGTAAATGAAACATCGTCTTAGAATGTAATTCTTTGTAATGTATTACGTTGCGGTCGATTAGTTGAGATATAGATAAGAAATGCGAATAATAAATATAGGATTAATGTAAAAAATGTGCCATGTTCGACGTATGACCATGGGCTAGAGTTCCGTACAACCACAAAATATTTGTATAATCACCGAAATCAGTGTTTTTAGAAATAGATAATTAATTAGAATAGATAATTAAAGAATTAGATTATTAATTAAATTAGATTAAGTTATTAATTATTTATTTTAATTTTAGATAGGTTAGTTTGCTTTGTTAATTTTTGAGTAAGTAATTTGTAAATAATAAACATTTTTCTAAGATTAGAAGCTAACAACTTTTTGGTTAGTAGGTGTTGTGCTGTGAAGTAATATTTTATATTTTTTCATGACCCAAATATAACCGTAAGTCCGTAATTTTACCTCGATTCAGAAGCTTAAATTCATTGCATTTCCAGCAAAGACTTTTATTTCAATTGTTTATTTTAAAATGTATAATATGTTTCTTTACTACAAAGTGTCGTAGTTTATCATCTTATAATTATAAGGATTTCTTTTTAAGTACTGAACCCAGAAATCACGTACAAAGCAAGCCATGTGTGCAATCTCGTTTTGTGTGCTTTCGAGTGTTGCAGACAAAGACAATGCGACCGTTATACCTTGACCTACACACGAGATACAAAGCTGTGACCAATGAGTATAAGTCACAAAGGTTTTACACGCTATGCATTTTCATTACTCATTAACATTCTCTATGACTCTTTAGAATAAGGTGACCAGCTTTTCTTTATAACAAAGAAATGTATATAAGGTACATGTACCTTATGTACACGCATAAACATATGTTTATGCATAAACATATCGAAACCTTAAAATAATAGTAATCTGTTTCAAAATTAATGTAACTTCTGAAGTTGCTATAAAACCATTGGTTTTAAGTCATTTTTTTTGTATTCGCTTTTTTTGAGAGTGATAAATTTTCTCTTTTTCTAGTGTTAGCGTCGCTTAATTGCTGAGACAATTTGCTAAGAAACGGGTCTGTTCCATTGAAAGCAGGATATCTGGTCACCTTACTCAAGGGTCGAATTCGCCAATAGATTGACATTCTTGACATATACGATCTATCACGTAATATTGACGGGAAGTTTATTGCGATCCAATTACTAAATAAGTAAGTAATTACCAAGTATCTTAATGGTAGTAAAGATAGAATTATATTCACGTATTCTGTAACGAGCCGAGATGGCCTAGTGGTGCGAACACGTGGATCTTAACCAAAGGTCACGGGTACAAACCTTTGCTAGCACCGCTGGATTTTCAAGTGCTAAAGTGTTTAAATTCATCTCGAGCTCGGCGGTGAATGAAAAAATCGTGAGAAAACCTGCATGTGCCGGAGGAAATTCTGACTCACGTATATCCACCAATCCGCAGTGGAGCAGCGTGGTGGATTAAGCTCCATAACCCTCTACCTAATAGGAGAAGAGGCCTATGCCCAGCAGTGGGATATGTACAGGCTGTGTTACGTTTTATTCTGTAACTGCTTTATCAATTAAGTTAAAATATTAAATAAGTAAGTATATAAAAGTAATTTTGTAAAAGATAATTAAAATATAATGTTAATTTAAACTTTTTCTTAAAACATTCACTTTCGTTTTTTTTAATATACTTAGTTACCTACTCTAGATTCATTTCAATCAAATTATTTTTTAACTTTCGTAATTAAAAAATATTTTAATAGTCGCTCCGAACCCGCACGAGTTTAGCAAATTTTATATTTTTATTTTATATATTTATATGAAAATATAATATGAAAATTTTATTTTATATATTTATATGGCCTATATAAACATAATATAGGCCACTCAGTTTTAAATTATGAGTCGTCTAAATTAGTATTTAGATGAAAATGAAAGGAAACTGTGATAAAAATCTAAATATTTAAGTATGAAACGGGGCTTCAAGATTCGTTTGGAGAAATAAAACTTTAAAATTTACATATCGGATTTTTCATTTTGTAACCATTAAAGAGATCAACAAACATTATTTTCTCTTTTTGACGTTAGCATGTCTGTGACTATATTGTATATGTATATGTATGTATATGTATATGTGAGTACATTACTTAACCATTCCTAAGTAATATTGAACGGACAATCAAAGAAACCTATAACGTTGCCTTATAAGTAATTCATAACGTTACCTGATTGCTCGAGGGACTCACCTGTTCAAGGTAATGAGCGCAATGCTTAGTAGAGAGACCCCAACGTTTCCGTACCGTAGAAACGGTACCAATTTGCAGAGGACGCCCCCATGGGACCAGGTCCTGGTCCAGAAGCCAGATATGGCGAACGGGAGTACCACAGCACAGAATAGGAAATCGGCTATGCATAAGCTGAAATAAAAATAGTTTATCGTCAATACGAGTGAGGAAGGTAAATTGTTTTTGTGTATGTTGTGTACATTTGTGTATGCTTTTGTTACTTTAATGTAGACCTTGTTATATCGGACGATCGTCTTAAAGTAATTTTTATCTCAATGGAACTTTCTGTATAAAATTTTTTATATTAATGTTAAAATTGTATTACTATTATATTTTTGCCATTTTTTAATTTCAAATAATAAATTTGTATTTGCATGCCTATAGGTAGAATGAAGGTACTGGAGACCATATTATGTTAAAACATCTAAATTATGTAACCTACATTCAGCAAATAAATGTTTCATTTCATTTCATTTCAACATAACACTCCATCTGACGCAATCAAGCAAATAAATACAATAAATACAAATGAAATAGATTCTTCAAAACGTCTATAGCCTGAACTAAAACTCTCTAACAACGACTACAAGTTTATCAGAATGTTTCTTTTTATAAAATAATTGGAAAATACGTTTTACCATTTCAACTTATTAAAGTTCATGGAAAAGAAGCAATTCATTTGCTCACAACAGACTCTTGACATGACTTTAAACTTTTGTAGCTGAAAGGAAAACAAATAAAAAGATAACAAATAGCATACAAAGAACTCCTTAGCCGCTTAGCGTCTTTTATATGTTATACATATTAGGTTTTTAGGGTTCTGCGTTGCTACGGGACCTTATTAATAAGACAAAGTCTCTATTTTCGTCCGTCATGTCATGACATGTCATAGTCTATATCTTCTAATCCGACGAATAGATAACTGGTTGAAATTTTCGCCGAATATTCTATTGCAGCAAGTACAAATGTAACTGGGAAAGCGTGAGAGAAGGTACAGAATCTTAGATGCGAGAGTCTAAGACGCGTTTTACGGTTTTAAGAATTCAGTGTCCATAATACTCTCAATTTGTTTTATTCGCTTTGCCACGGGGGAGAATGGAAACATTTTTTGTACTAGATTAGAGGTAGGACATATTTCCGCCCCCTGACTGATATTTATGACAACTGTTTCAGGCTGGACTTACGCTTTTGTACCAACGCTGGAGTCAACTCCGGTATGTGAATAATAAAACATATAAATGGTCTGGATAAATGAATATTTGTTTTTATGAAAATGTGTCCAATTACAATTAAGGTTTATCGCATTTTTTTTGTGCATCAGGAAAAGAAATAGGACAGTTTATTTTTATACAACTAATTAATAAATGAAAGGTTCCTCCGCTTTCTGCTAAACTTTTGATGATTTCACCTTTACTTCATAGTTATTAGTTAGCAATAAAAAGTAAAGATAACTTTTAACAAGCGCCGTACGCTTTTGCCACTTTTGCACTCGTTTGAGCATGTTTTTTTATCGTTTATTTTTTACCGACGTTAAACAAGAAAGGAGATATCTATACGACAGATTTTTAGCTGTATTTATGTATGTTATGTGATATTTTCGCTGTAGTTAACAATTCCTTTTTACCAATATTCTATGTACGTATACATTAACTGTGGGTTCTCTTTCAGTTTATCAAAAATACTGTTATTTTTTAAATCGATTGTACAACATATTTTGATGAAAAATATTTGGGACTACTTTATATCTGAACCCTTGATTACAAAATAAAGACTGTTTGTTTCCGAGTTACTGTACATTACACTCCTATAATATGAATATAAAATTATCTATTGACATACATTTTTTATTTTTAAAAGAAAGTGAATGTAGCAAAAAATATATATAATTACCTAATAATAAATGCAGCAGCCACGTTTCTTACTTTAGGGCACTTCAGTAATGCGACCACTGTGAGTAGGTTACCGAAGAGCCCTACGACCATGATGATGCCGGTGACCACCGCGGCAAACGTAAGAAGAGCTGGAGAAAACCTGTAAACAAACAAAAAATTTCCTTAAGAAAAATCAAACACGCGATAGGGCCCTTAACACTAAACCTACCGACAATTAGAGTCTAAATATTCCTAATAAAATAATGGAGCACAAATTAAATTTTCTTTGAAAATAGCATAGAGAGCTAAAAGTAAAGAAAGAAGAAGGTATTAAAGTGTAAGTTTTAAAGAAAAAACGGTCAATTTGACCGCTGTTAGTAGTTTTAGTGTAAAGACTTATTTAAGGCAATGTAATGAGTATAGCAACCCTATAGTGTAGTAGTTATATTAAAATAGATATGGCAACACTCGTCACTACAACTTCCCTCCGATTCGTACCATCGAGATGTAAAAGACATGGTCATAATATTAAACAAGTATAAATTTGATAGGGGTTTTTAGGGTTCCGTAGTCAAAACGGAACCCTTATAGTTTCGCCATGTCCGTCTGTCTGTCTGTCTGTCTGTCCGCGGCTTTGCTCCGAAGTTCTTAACACTAGGAAGCTGGAATTCGGCATGAGTATACATATGAATGACGCCGAGAAAGTCGTATAATAAAATCTTGAAAAATAATTTTTGTTAGGGTGTCTCTCCTATATGTAAAGTGAGACCAAAAAATTTTTTTCTCATTTTTCCCATAGTGTGGGCCTGGGGTATCGTTGGATAGGTCGTTTAAAAATATTATAGGTATAGGAAAACCATTTTTTCGAACGAAAAACAGTTTCCGAAATATTAAGCTTCAAAGTGTTAAATTTCCTTAGAGTCAAGTGTCTACCCACTAAACTACTGCTTCTAAAAATATGAAAAAATTCATGACAGTATTACATATAATGAATTTAAAAGGAAAATTGTCACGGCTATGTAGGCTTTTATAGTTATCTAGATATACATATAGTCGATGAAAGTAAAAATATAATTTCGCCCAAATTACATTGAAAATTGTTAAGATAAACAGGTTATTTGTTAAATATATGTAAATTTTAAAGATTAAATCAATATATTTTCGTATATTATGAGGGAAACTACGGAACCCTTCATGCGCGTGGCTCGACACGTACTTGGCCAATTATTTTATTTGAGAGACAGAATATAATAGCTCCTAACGCATCGAATATTGTTTATTAAACTGCGATCCCGCACTCATTAATTTTATTATTTTTCCCCGGTTTCTCTCCTCTTCCTTATTTCTGATTCTTTTAGAGCCTTACTCATATCATTATTATAGGGAGGATAAAATATGAGTTAAGTTTTGACTTTTGACAGATCTAAACCTTAAACAAGGTCGTCTACAGCGGTAAGCCTTTTTCTCTAAACTAAGTAAATAGCGTCATAATAGAACATAGTTACAGATAACAGAATAGTCTGAATAAAAACTACAATGAACTTTCATGTCACGCTCTAGTAAATGTTATCTTCATTTTATCGTATAAATACAAAATTATTTAACATTTTAAATTAAATACACATACAAGTCTGATGTAAGAGACGTTTCTTATGTAACGCTTATTACAAAACGACACCAAATATAAAAGAAAGATATCATTTCTCATTAGATTGTTGGCTAGACAGATTTTAACGGAAATTAAATTTTAAACCTTACATAGATTGCCACGACCAAAACGCTTTTGTTATGAAACAAAAGACGAATTCAAGCTTGAACATATGAACGGTGAAAATTTAATACCAAGGTTTAATATTTGTAAGGAAAATAAATTAAATTAAAACTTCTTATCTCATCTGTCTTATAGTAAGGAACGAATATGTTTGTCTATAGTAGTAAATATCACTTACTCATATGTATTAAGCTATTGTCTCTCTAAAGCGAAATATTTAGGGATTCCGAGAATTTAGGAGAATAGCTATGAAAATCTCGAAATAACCTCGATACTAATGCCTGAAACATCAATATGAACAAGTGTGTTTTGGTGTCGATGCAAGGAGTCTTTTTGCTGGTCACAACTCACAGTATACTGAATCGTGTTTTCGAGAGTACTCTAAGATTTTCATTTACTCATTGCTTGGCAAGCCTTTTGATACGACTGTATAAAGAGAATTTTTGTTTGCTGTCATAATGAACTAAGATTAAAGAGATTGCAAAAAAATGTCAAAAAGAACTCTTGAGTAAGATTCATAATGTCAAGTTGTCGCAAGGTTGTCGCGTTCGGAGTCAAACTTTTTAATTTTATTTACACTTTTCATCGTGTTTTATTCTGTGCCTTATGCTTGTTTTGAGAAAAAATATAATAAGAACGTATCTCGGTGCCGGAAACGGTTTAATTGAATAATAAACAATAGTGTACAATGTTCATTCATATCCAAAAACAAGAAAATTTTAAAGCCACATAGCGAGAGTGTATAGAGAAGTAATTCAATACATTTTCATTATATTAAGTAGGTATATTCATTTAAATTATAATCGCTTATAAATATGTAATGTAAGTCTTATTACATCGTATTTGATTGCAAAATCTTAATTATTTAAATTCAACCTCAAGCTTAGTAGCGGTATAACGACTTTAAGAATATATTTTTAAATAATGGTATTTAATTATTAAGTTATATATGTTTAAGACATTGTATTTTTAAATCATAATAAGCATAAACTTCATGTCTATTTCATCAGAATTATGCTATACTACGATTTTCATAGAGTGAATTCAAATAATAAACGAAATTTTCGTTTCTGTTTAAAATTACCTACTGGGAATTCCACATTACTTTTACAGCCGAATTTTCATTATTATATTTTGAATGCTGTTAATCCTGTATTGTTAAATAGGCATCAATATGTACTTTATTGTTTACCAAATGGAGCTAATAAATTAAAAGCTAGTTGAAAGATTTTGTTTATTTTATAATTTATTATTGTTTTATGAGTCCAGGATTTCAATTTTAATACAATTTCGTACATACAGTAGTGTATGTTAAAATCATGTTTTGTTAAAAAGGAAAATATCCAACTGCAGGAGAAATTTACGTACACTATAAGTATCTACTATCTACTAAATATGTATAATTGTATATAGAATAAATCTATAAAAAACACTATAGATATTCTCTTACTATTAAAAATGTAATTAGGTACTTAAACGAAATATACAAAACTCATTATACCTACATATATACCTAAATATAAAAAAGTACATTTACTAAGTACTCGTAAAACCCATTATCTCAATGTAATAAGAGACTTAAAAGCTTAACACGTAGGTCGAAACAAAATGTCTACATTAGGAAGTCTAAATGTTATTACCGTGTACTAAATAAAATAAAGATTCCACAAAGGATTTTTGTTACTTCAGAGCGTGCGATGTTTTTATTTTTTTTATCTGATTAAATTTTCATAATTCAGATCTATTGACTTTGATTTTTTTTCTCAAATTACACTGTAATTAAAAAATAAAAATCATCAAGAAGAATGTGCATAATTTTTTTTATTCTTGGATCAGATTTCTTGGAATTCGAAATTAAAGAAAATAACAAAAAATCAATAAACATTATTTTTTTTTGAAACAATTAAATTCGATCCGATAATCGTGTCAACGTTACGTGAAAAATCGTAAGCATATTCCCAGACTTAACAAAATTAATTCAAATAACCCTCAGGCACTATGGACCGGATGTCTTTTGTGCCTAGCTTTTATTGCCATTACACGAAAATAAGCACGGCATAAAGTGTCAGCGGCTTTGTAAGTACTTTTAAAAATAAATTAAAAGAATTTAAAACAAAAGTATAAAAGGTATTGAATAATAGACATTATTTTTTGTTTTAAATAACCACATGTATGCGTGTACTTCCTTTTCTTTCATTGAAAGGGCGAACTGAAAACATAACATACATAGGTACATACATTACTAACGTAGTTATGTGTATGTCATTAGAAGCGGGTACAAATACCTTTTTTAAGTTAATAAAAAAAGCAAATTAAATAAATATTATAATTTTTTACCAATAAATCCTAAAATAACAAAAAATACTACGTATTCTTAGAATACAACGCGAGCAACCCCACAGTGAAGTTAGCAAATATTAAGAGTGCAGTGGGACTCGGAATAACTTCACGGTGACACATTCCGTATATGAACAATATGACATTATTGACATTTGACCATCACTTTTTGCGGGATTTTGCGAACGGAACGGTGTCACTATGTGACTATGTTCTTGATTGAATTATAAGCTAAGCTTTTGTATAATTGTTAGGTATTATATGTAGATACTGGTGGTGTGTAGTTATAATAAATTCGGATATGTCAAATTTTTTTTTTATTGAGTGCAGATCACCCAGAAGTATACCTATATATTTTTCACCATTTTCATAAAATCAAAAGTTAACATTTTTAACAGAACTGTATAGCGTTGCTGCTGACATAAATATCTATTCAATTTTTGTAAATAATAAAAATACGAAAATAACTTATAAAATAGTTTTAATACTCACTTTGAAAGTTCGCTCTGTTGCACATTCGATGAAACATCATCCGTGAAATTAAAAAGATCGGCATCGGCCATTTTGAATATCTGTAACAAAAAAAAAATAATGTAATCAATTTCTTTTTTTTACTATATTTTTTCCTTCCTTGGGGAACAGGAAAAGATATTTCACCGTACAGCCAATTTTTTTTTCAAAAAATAGATAAGGCTATTTACGTAATAACCTATTGGGTTTACGTAAGTTACGGAAAGTGATTTACTTTTCATCTAAGTATATAATGTGAAAATAAAATTACATCAAATTAAAACAAATTAATTAGGGTATTATTTTTTGCTAGTTTAACAACGATGTCATAAAATTAAAAAAATTAACACTTTTGAACAGTCATATGTAGGTACCTAATATTTATCATTCAGAATAACTATTCTGTATTTATCTAAAACTTACCCACAATTCAATTTAAATTTTAAATAGTTTAATATCCGTCTTATTACTTTAATATAAGTTCACATCTGCCGGTTACATCATCAGAGGTTACCAGGACAATTTGCGGTAACCTCCATTATTAGGATCAAGAGTAAACTCCACTGAAAGTGCATTTTACGAGGTCTCATCGCTACTTGTTTTATACGATACGATGTGATTGATAAAAACTTTATTAATAATGATATTTTTTCGTTTTAATAAATATTATGATGTTATATTTATTTCGTATTTTAATTAAAATGTAATATGATATTTTTTACATATTTTAACATTTAAAAGGTAATAATTTATTAACCTTATTGTATAATATACCTAATACCGGAAAAGGCTCACCTAACTATATTGGGTCACCAATATTGAATTTTTTAATAATAATAAAATGTTAATACCTACCTAGTAATATTTTCTCGTTCACGGTAAATGAATGATTCATATTTTCCCGTGAAATAATCTAATGCGAACAATTTTATGATCTAAACGTCTACTTACCTATTTGAGCTAACCTCTTAACTGTTTAGTTCCGCCTCTAGACAAACAGGCGTTACAAAAGTAGTACCCATTTGATCTAAAATAATTTTTATATGCTAACACATGACTCAAAATTTGACAGGATGCTCCTATAAGGACTTGGTTACTATATATGTATAATGTTATATGTACGTCTGGACACAAAAGATTTGTCACGGGTGAATGTACTTTTAATAACCTAGAGGTAATTGATGATTTTTTTCCTGTTAAAATTGTCATTTGTAGTGATTTCAAAAAAAAAATATTTTAGTTCATTTCTAAAATATTTCTTAACTTTCCAATATGAAGGATGATCGCTTATTGCAATTTTTATATAATAATTACCTATATTTTTTAAATATTATATATTATAATATATAACATAATTGCAAAAGAAACAAAATTTAAAATTAAAGGATTTTGATGGCAATAGTTTGGACTATTAATAGCGAAATTCTGTGCTGTTAACCTTTATACAGTACTTATTTTATTAAGTTACGTAATTAAATTAAAATAATAATAATAAGGTGAAACGGGTAGGTATACTTTATACTGATATGATACTTGAAATAACTTAAATATAAATTATATACCTAACATTTAATAGGGGCAGGTTTATAATAGAAATACCTATAACAAAATTAATATTTCATCAACATCTATGTCACAAAATACCTAATACATAACATTTGTAGTAACATTTATACATTAACCAATATATCGCGACCAGAAATTACGCGATGCGTTACAAATGTACGCGAAACACGCCATTTGCATATCTATGAATAAGAAATTAGCTCTGTTATACAATAAATTAACGCCTTTGATCGAGAAAGTGTTATTACTTCGAATTATTGTAACCGGAAAAAGTTATAACCACATTTACCGTATTTCAAAGCTTAATGTTCGATTTAATTGGCTTTAGTGCTATAAACGTCGATTAATTTTGTATATTATTATGGTGTCGGTCTAGTTCTCACCTACAGGATATTATTATACATATTATGTAAAAACTATAAAAATGAAAGGTCATGCATTCACTCCATGACTCATCTCGAAATTTTTAACAAATTCAAATAACGGATTTTTTTTAATTTAAAAGGATTGAGAAACAAACTTGGCGGGGTCAAAGCCATAGTCAGGAGCTTATATTATTTGTAAAAGGGTATTTTTATGAAAGCAAGTACACATTTGTTGTACCTAATACGTAAATTATGTTTTCATTTTTCTATATTACTTTGTATGAAAGTAAATGTTTATCTTATTGCTACAATGCCATCTGAACGCTGATATGGGGTTATATTGAGTTAATTTTAAAGTGTTAAAAATAGAAGTTTTTTTTTCGTTTTCAATTACATATAGCTGTGTAGGAGCTATATTTTATTCATTACCATCCTAAACGGGCCGCTCCTGTATCATGCCACTCCTTGCTCTGCTTGAACGAGCCCACACAATCCTTCCGTGTCAATGGCCACAGAATAATAAGCCTCAATTATATGAATTGAAACCCACAGATTATATAATAGACGGTATGTAGGTTTGACATACCGTGATCTAAAGCGCCCGGTACCTATACGTTCTATTAGGTTGACTGTGGGCTTCATACCTTTGATTGGTAGGTATAGGATTTATGTTCTAATCAAACCGTTGAAATGATAATTTTTTTATAAGTCATATCTTGGACTGAAATTTTTTAGGCAACCCATACACAATATATTTGTTGACATATTAAAAATATAATATAAAACAAGTTACATCAAACTAACGTCTCGGTGCAATTCGTCTTATATTGGGATCTTAGACCAGATGTTTGAGAGAGATTCTATAGTTTATTTGTTGTATTTGGATTTCAAAGTAGAATGACGTATGATAAGATAAAAACCTATTTTGTTTTACGTAGCTACAGGTTTAAGTAGGAATTGTTATTAAAATAAAAGCAGTAAAGTAATATGTAGTTTTCAACAAAATGTTACGTTTAATATCAGCCCTATTACCGTACAAGATTGTTCACACTATACAACATTTGGTACAATAATACACGTCTGATGCACTATTATGGTAAGGACCAGTAGCGGCGTTAGGGGGGGGCGAGGTAGGGCAACCGCCCGGGGCGCCAGATTATTCGGGGCGCCGAGGGCTAAATTAGGGGCGGCAAAATTGCATGAAGTTGTTTGGTGGTAGCGAGATAGGAGATGGAAGGTGACGACGTTTGTTTTTTTTTAGCTAAATTGGCAGTTTCAAGATAGGCTACGGAAGGTGACGACTTTTTTTTTTAAGCTAATTTGGTATTTAAAGATAGGGAACCGAAGGTTAAGAGGGCTTCACACTGAATTTTTGCCCGGGGTGCCAGCAACCCTAACGCCGGCACTGGTAAGGACGTAGATGAAATATTATACTGTTTAACCTTTTAATTACAGTGACCGTTCGTCACTGTAATTCTAAGAGCTTGATTATGACGTAGGCTTAATATCGCATTCTAGACTAAACTTAATGAAGTAATTAATGAAGAATTGAAATAGTCAATTAGATACTAAAAAGATAAATGGATAAGGTTTCATCTATTTGTCTTAATGGTTGGTTACATCCAGAAATCTAACTTTTTATCAAAGCAGTCACAATTAGGAAGACATCACTATAGTAAAAACGTTACGACATGATTCAAAATTAATTTTAAAACTTGCATAGTCAATACAAATTTTAAAAAAAATTCTGACAGGTGGACAAGATAATTTCCAACCGTTTTTAACTACACAACCCTAACTAACTATAGATACTGGTTCTTACATGACCTATTTACACTGAATGAGTTGCGAACCCGTTCTGTAATATGCAAAGTCTGGGTTCGCAAGGGACTGTAGTTGGATTCCCTTCGCCAATTAAATTCTATTCCGTACTCTGCTGGATATGTTATTCGCAGCTCGGAAGTTATATAATAATCATTTGAGCATTTTAAAAATATGATTGTGTCTTTTAGTTTGTTTTGGTATTATCCCTAAGAAGCCATTTTTTATAGAAATAGCAGACTGATTAGTAGGGGAGACACAAAAGAGCCACAAAGGATTGAGGGATGGGAAAGTTAAGAAACAACCTAATATAGCAAGCAACAACAAGCAACGAAGAAAGAAAAACGTACGTATACTAAGTATATTTAGATCTAACAATTTTGTATAATAAGCTGTACTTATTTGAATTTCATACGACGGATTTAATAAGTATAATGTTTCGTTTTAGGTCGCCAGTCTAGCCAGACTCGTAGAGCTATACCTACATAATATATACTATGACACTATGTATATGTGATGACCCCGAGACAGAATTGAAACGATACAAGTACTAAGTACTTTATATGTATATTATATGGTTATCATTCTTGCCTTGGCTGAAACTTGGATAAGACATTGTTTTTTTAGCACAAAGGTAGGACAAACAGTCCATACCGGAATCAGAATCGAGTACTCTGTCATGACAAATAAAATAAGTTAGGTTTCATTAAGCTATCATGTTAAGTTTTTGTGTTACTTAGTCTGGAATCTGGATGTTTCTGCGTTGCGGGTTAAGTGAGAAATTTACTAGTTAAGATCATACTTCAAATAAAAATAAAGCGTATTACTTCAATTAACAATAATTTTACCTCGCTCTTTAAAATGACTGAAGAGCGATATACACGAGTAAACTTACAAGGGACACTCGAAAATAAAATATTTGATGTTAATAAAAATACAGTACAATTAAAGCTAAAAATGAGAACACTAATTAGAACGAACTCGCAATTGTTTAAAGTTCAATTAAGGCACTTAACGCTGCCTGTTGCTCAAGCTTGGACCAGTTAAGAAATGTTTCAACTTCTCAAAAAAAAAAAAACTTAACGAAAACTGACGTAGCAGAATTACTGCTTGACATGCTTTGATTAAAAAATTGTTCATTATTACGAAAATGTTATTTAATTGCTGACTTTTATAATACAAAAAATATATAATTTTAATTAGGTATCCAATTAAAGAAAAATAAAATTTACTATTTTCATACTGATAAATCAGTATAATAAATATATGTATAATATATGTATATCTAATATATAATCTGATAAATAATAATTACTACTATGATTCGTATTCAAATATGGAATTGGAATGTTCATGGTGACTAAAATACGGAAGTAAATTCTCAAAGTAAATATGAATCACAATTTAAGTATTTTTTTAATAAGTAGGTATTGTAGACAAAAGATATTTACTGTTTTAGATTATATTGTTTCAGACAAACAATAGAAAACGGTTTATTCCGGACCCAGTTTAAATATGGGACATTGTGCGCGGATAAGATTACCCGGGGACTAAAAAAATCTCTATATATTTCAGACGTATTTTTTAGAACAGAAGCCACAAAAGATAGTACAATATACTTTGGCCTCGTAAATAAAATTTCTGCGCCCCTGGAGTAGGTAACTAGATATTTATAACTGTGCTATTGTGATTACTAAATCTTAAAATAAAATTATTATAACCACAGTACTTTGATAACATGAATTATTATTTTTTTTTATTCAGTTGTGAGTTTGCGAAATTGTGAAATATATTTTATATTTTTTAGGAATATAATATATAACTATACTGAATTACATACATAATTATGCGTGAAGCATAAAATATATTATAAGAAAAAAATAATAATTCTTCTACTTACTAAAATAATTTTAAAGCATGTTTTGATTTGTAATGGCAATACTATTCGGGCCTATTATAGTAAATTATATTAGCTATATTTACCATATTGCAACTGAAATGATAAATTAATAAAAAAAAATTTATATATAAATTTATTTATATATAAATTTATTTATATATAAAAAAATAACTTCTCTCCACTTTAAAAAAAAATGTCTCCATTTCAGCTATCACTTTTAGACTTTGATAGATTAACTTTTTTATTAAAACCGTAGTATTATCTTGGGATTAATTAGTTAAGTATACAAGTGACAAAATAAATCTGTTTCGTTTATTCGGAGTCATTTGAAGTCACGCGAGACTCGTTAGAAGTTTCGGGTCCACTTGACATAATGAAAACTTACGTGGTAGAACTTATTTTTAGCCGTTTTGAACGGAAAAATCTGCTCTTCTTGCTTAGTGTATCTTGTACCTATTTTAATAAAAGTAATTCTAGAATTAAATGTTCCTGGTAATATTTATAAACTAAAATAGATAGTAGAAAAGCTTGATATAGACAATATATGTATTCCTATTTTGAAATAGTCTATTAATATTTTAAAACGGCACGTATATGTTATTTACTTTTTTCGAAGAACTTTATTTTTAAAAAACGTTCATGAGAATTTATAATACCTATCTGTTTTATGTACTGCTATAACTTTGTGTGAACGTACATCGTGATGCATAAAATAATACTTACATATACAGATAATAAATTGATGTTTGTTTTTATATTTATTTGCTTATATTAAACTTGCTTACATTTTATTTTAGTACGTAATGAAAAAAATAAGATACATGATGTTCTTTTTTTCGCTGAAAAGAATATAATTTGTCGTGTATAAAGTGGTAATTAAATTTTATCGTCATATAAATTCGCTTAAGTTTCTTTAAATACACGTCCTAAATCGTAAATTGAGGCATCGCGTTTTAGCTGCATGTGATGAGAATCGTTGTCACCGGGGAACTGACATTGTTCCCATTTTCCGAAAGCCCGGAATTCAGGCCACGACGTTGTTAGGAACAAATTTGAATAAAGAAATTATGTCTTTGAATATATCTGAATATTTAGTAACGTGAAAATTTCAATAATTATATTACTAATTCGTAGATAATTATATGTTAATATTTTATCATAGAAATGTCAAAAAATAATAAAGAATAAACTACGAAAATACTTTAAAGATCCAATTTTAAATTAAGCAGTAAATAGTGATCATATTTAATTGAATTAAATAATAATAAAACAGTAATAAACTAACAAGATATGCTCTGCTAAACAATTCAAAAGTAACATTCATTGTTCTAGCCTAGTCTATACGAAGTAGTCCTTTAATAATAACAACAAATATACAACTCAGACATGAAAATATCGAATAAAGCTGTTTAAATAGACAAACGCTCTCCTGCAATGCCCGAGAACTATTTACGGATTAAATTTATTTACAGAAACTTATGTACCTAAGTGCAGAATGTTGGAGCGATTCCCTTAACGAATGTTCAGCAACCTTTTATATTCGATACTTTGTTATCACAACGAGAACAAAACGTGGTTCGGATACTGAATTATTTGTAAGGAATAAACGTTCCCGGAAGATTCGATTGAATATCAATAGTATAGTTTTTCATACTGAACTACTTTTGTTTCACGAAATTCCTTTTCAAACGATGAAGTCGGAAATGAAGAGGTTCATATTCTTTTTAAAATTTTACATAATAGTTTCATTTTATTTTATTTTTTATTTAAATGATTCTTGTGTTTAATATATTTTATAAAATAGAATAATTTTAATTTCTCATAATTTCTTGTCTAATAAAGGACAAATAATGCATTTGCAATTAATAATGAATAAGCCAATAAGGCATGCCGTCTTCGACAAATCTAAACGATTTATCATAAAGAACCAGAGCTCAGAGTACCTAACATTACATACAATCACG
The DNA here is from genome assembly GCA_026122275.1 of Junonia oenone. NCBI lineage: Eukaryota > Metazoa > Arthropoda > Insecta > Lepidoptera > Nymphalidae > Junonia > Junonia oenone. Next base: position 18,008 of record JAPEIZ010341662.1, read on the forward strand.
AGACAACCAAGTAATCATAAAAGCCACAGACATGATCGTTTAAATTTTTCTAAATTGTGTACCATTCCTGTGGGCGTCAGTGACAATTTGAAGTTGAATCATATCCTACGATCAGACGGGACTACGGGAGCGATGCACCAGCAATTAGCTTGTTTAGCGCGACGTATGTTAAGTGGTTAAGCATTGTCTCTAATAAAGGAAACGCCTACGATAGCCTTTTAGTAGTTCTGTTGTTTTATTCTTTGTATAGGTTTGGTATTTTTGTATTAGTTTGATGGTTTGTGTTATCTAGCATGTATGTTAGTGCAGAACACACGCTGCCGCTTGCGTTTTTAGATTCCGATGAAAAAAATTTGGCAAATTAATCACACTTTTATTTTTAGTATTTGCTATCGTATACTTTTATTTTTGTAACGTTTTCATTTTTTACATTTTTAGTTTAAAAAAAGCAAAAACAACTGCGTAGTGGTCAAACTTTTATTTTTAAGTCATAGAGAAATGAAATAAATAATTGTATGCGTTACAAAATGTCTTATTTTTACAAATAATTTAGCTTAAATTTACATTCCTTCGTCAAATATAACACTATAATAATAAACTGTTTACCATAAACAGGAAAACGGAAAATGATTTTTATATTTAAGAATATCAGTACTCAATTTATTGGACTGGAACGATTCATTTCATATCATTCTTAGAAACTAAAAAGTAATTTTGTTTTCTGAGAAGGTAAAATAGGAATTTCCTGTAAAAGAGGATTTAAATAATAAAGTACGAAAATATTTCGTCCCTTCTTTAAAATTAATTGGATACAATTAATATTATATTTCATTTGAATTGCTTTAAAATTATTATAATTAAAAAGGCTTATAAAATATAACTTTCACGCCGACATCGGATTAAACAAAGGATCCCACCGACAAAGAGATTGATTGGGTGTAAAACGAAAGACTTTTCAAGGTATTTTTCGTTCAATAATTTTACTGCATATTAAATTACCTCGTAAAGCATATTCACTGCAGGACCAGACGGAGATTTTTATACATCTCCCACTCTATTCACCAGCCAGTATCAATTTTAATATTACACAGTTACGATCCCTGTGTTTTATTCCGTCATAAACGTTAAATTCATTACCTTTTCAATCTTTTGTAATCTGTCCAATTTAATTAAATCGTTTATTAAAACGTTCGTCATCAAAAGTTTATCGTCCGTTATTTACAGTTGTAACGACTGACGCTGGGACCCATTAATCGAAGTAATAACTTAATTTTGTTTCTTATGCTGATTAAACCCTTTGGAAATTTAACACACAAAATTATTTTATTTAAGAATCGTATAATATTATGCCACTTTTAGGTCAGAATTACATTTGTTTTGTTAACGGATTTACAACAATACTTTCACAAATTGTTTATAACTCAACACCTGAAAGAACATCAGAGTTACAATGTTCCCAACTTCTGCCCATTTAGATCTATACCATCCTGAAGACAGTTTAATTACTTGATTCTCTTTGAAATGAAACGTGCTACTCTTTATGGCATTAGGGTACCCAAAATGGCGACGACATTTTATACTCATTTTTCGGCGAATATTAACAAACTTTCGGTATGATTAACACCCTTGTCATTGTCAATGTCTGGACTGACCATCCAGTGGGAAATATGCGGTATTACTTGCTTGTAACTCATAAAAATAAAGTTTTTATTGCGACAAATATCCGACTGTTAATTTAGTAGTAGCTGGTAGGTATAGCGCTTCTGATAAAAAATAGCAAATTAATATGGATATTTCAACTGAAATCCTACCGTAGCAAAAACGACCATTAGTAGGACGAATAAAGAGATGGTATTGCAGTTTTGAAGAGGGTTGTATGGGAAGGTTCACTGCATAAAAAAGCAAAACCAATCATGGCAAATACCAAATACTAAGATGTAATAAAAACGACCAAGACTAGCGAAGGATTATAATGACGAAAAAAGTTCTAATAACCTTAACTCTCAAACAATTTATCTTTTTAAGGACAAGAAAAAAATTAAACAACAACTACTTAAACTGATGTGTCTCCTGAGTAAGGTATCTCCTTTTCAAGCGCCTGAATACTGACCGCCAAACAGGGAACCCTATACTTGATCTACACAGGAAGAAAAGCAATACCTGATAGAGCAAGGTTTCGGAATCAGCGAAGGTTCGAGCGTCATGACCATTCACGAAGCCCAGGGTCAGACCTATGAGGAAGTAGTCATCATCCAGAGTAAAAACTAGAGACTCCAGATCCACAATAGCGTCGCAGTGGTGGCGGTGACAAGACACACTAAGACCTGTGTATACTACACCGATGACGGTGACGATGCTATTGGCAGGTTTATCAGCCGAGCGGCAGGGGCCTCAACGAAAGTTATCATAGTCTAAAAATGGCAATACGCGAGCGTGACACGATCACACGAAGGTCATGGAGGCCTTGCTCAGAATGATCAGGAGTGGGGCAGGGTACACTAAATCATAAATCGCATTAATATAGTTTATATAATGTAAATAGATATAGTTACTTAATTATAATGTTTTATTATTAGTAAAGTTATATAAGTAAATAATAAATAAAAAACAGTATATCAGGTTTGGACTTGCGTCCCTAGAAACACTAAGTCAAAGTACAATTTGCTATACACTGTATTTTCACTGTATGTTAGTTCAATTGTCTCTATTTGAACCAGAGTGTGTCTAAAAGTGTAGTGTGTATATTAATGTCTGCCGTGTATGTATATCGTAATTTTGTCCTATTCTAAACTAAGACTGTGTCTCTTTGTACATGTCTGACATTAATGTCACATTTTGTGTTTTAGTCTAAACGTTTATTTAGACTAAAACACATAATCTACATAATATCTACAGTACTTACAGTAAGTACTGTAGATATTATGTTAGTTCTAAGTTCTTGTTGATTAAAGGATTGTACGCATAGAGTAAACGATGTAAAAATTGTAAACGATGGAAAATCAAAGGCATGGGCAACTGTGAGCCCATGGATGCATATTTTAAATTAAAAAAAAAAAAAAAACTGATGTGTCATTCAGTGTCCTACTACGAGTACTATTGGTATTCGGATTTTTAAATAATTCTATTAGTCATCAGTTGGAAGTAGCCGATTGGAAAGTGTTATTCGGACTATAAAGACTTTCGAAATTATTTTGATAGCATCATCCTACCTCGGATAGCATCATCACCTACTAGTTGCTGCCTGCGACCTTGTCCGCGCTCGTAATAATAATGTGGAATTTACGCGGGATCTTTGAATTTTTCAAGATAAAATGCAGCCTATGTTCTAATGAAAAGTATAAACTGTCACCAGTTTAACTTTCAGCCAAATCAGTTCAGCCGTTTTGTCGTGAACTTACAAAGTTTTACCTTTATGATATCATCTATAATAAGATTTAAATTAATATATTTTATTAGTTGACCTTTCTCTGTAACAGTGAACTTGAAGACATCTCTACAAAGGTTAAGTCTCACCTTGATGTATTAAGGTCGCATACTTGACATCTTCTTACGAACCCATCAATGTTTTACGTATTTACAATATTATTAGGTACCTACATTGTGTTTATTTTGCGCATTAAGTATTGTATTATTGGTACATAATAAATATAATACAAAACGATTGTTTTAATATCACTGCCTTTTCTGGTTTTATAAATCAAAGTTAAAAATTTTTTACCACTGTTATAATGTATAAATATTGTTTGTACATAATAGAGATATTTAGAAGTATGATGTGGCATTCTCATATGCAAAAGTGCACAATCTTTTCTTTACTTAACTTCTGCGATATACCTTTCACAAACTTACATATCTACGGAAACTAATAAAAATGAATTATAATATTATTTACGAATAATAATAATATATGAACGGCCAATATTTTCTTATACAAGATACTATAGTACAAACTTAACTATAGAATTCAATACTGTAATAAATGAAAAAATGTATCTGGTTTTGATTCTATGGCAAACAAAACTTCCTCCGTCTTGAATCAGTTTACAAAGCCTTAGCATAGTTGTTGAGATGAGTCAGATCACCACGAATGTGATTGAGTCAACACTATCGGTGAATCAGTATGGAAAACGTGACATTAAAACCAATAATCGCTTGTTACTACAGCTACGTGTATTATTTGCATAATATACTAATTATTTATACATTAAGGTACAAAATTAAAATATTGAGACAAAAGGATTAGAGGTGATAAAGTATCTTCTTGGTAAAAGACCGCATTATAGTGAGATTGAAAAGTTTTCGTATTTTAAAAAAATATTTTTTTATAGTTGTACTGATATTGTTTATATTATGTGAGACAGTTTTTACTGTTATTTTTTGTTTCAATTCTTATAAAATTTTTATATCGTATTTGACAATTGTATAATTTTGTGTAACTACAACAATTTCGTACAAAATGGTAATAAAAAACCTATTTATATTAATATTTGATATACGTATACATTTTACGAATATGTTTTATCTAGTAAAATAGTAGAAACTGCAAAGACTAGCGATTTCCAAAACAACCGCACTTTACATACAGAAACGAAATATACATGCTTACGCTCGTACGAGTAGCTTTTTTCTATTACAATTCTTTGTTCAAACGCAAAATAAATATCCCGTTGTTTCAGAAAACCTGTATACGATCGAAATGGAAAATTGTGAAACAGATTTTCTACTATTTTCTATAGTTTCTAGTTTGAGATAATTCTTTAGTATTTATTCAAGCGTTCACAGTAACACGACAATAGCGGAGGATTCGTCACGGCTTAGTGGCCGCTGCTCCGTAATTAAAGCCATCGTTTATAATGCCATTTGTTCGTCACGTGTTCACGACTAACAATGTACAGTGTACAACTAAATGTTGCAACAATATTTCTAAGCCCGGCTGCAAATTGCAAGGAGTTTTTGTTCGAACGTTTTGATGTAAGCCAGGAAACAAATACGATGTTTCCGACCTGGCACATTATTGAGAATATTGTTAGATGTGAATTAAAAATTTAGTAAATTATTTCCTGTCCTAAAATTAGGTATATATCTTTTTTTAGTAACCGTTTTATAGTATCGACTAAATTTATTCAAATGTATTAGGTAAACAAAAACAATATCCCTCGGTTTCCTACAGAGCGTCTATACAAACCATAAAGCATCAAAGCATAACAGGATATGGCTTACAGTGTGTGGTCAGACTAAGACTAACTTAAGAGCAGATGTCATTTTATAATCTATCGACTTTTTGTCATAATTATAGGCAGCTCACTGTACAATTTTATTTTTATCGCAATGTTACTTCTATGCTCATTGTTTTGAATTCTTGCTCAACCTGGAAACTTGAAAAGGCGACACAGAAAGTTAGTCATAATGTGAATAATTGATTTGGAATATTTGTCTGAAGTAATAAGTGCTTAACATATTTTATTCTTATTTAAGAATTTGTGTACAGTTGCAAGCTATAATTATAAGTTGGTGGCTTTAGAAACACTGCGTATAAAAATGGACTTTATAATTATGATTGTCTTACTTTATTTTGTCTTTATTTATTTGATTAAGTGTAACGTCACTTTAGTAAATAAATACTGAAAAATTAATTAATACGAAATAAAACTTACTTCAATCAAACCGTTCTTACGTATTTTGTTACAACGTAGTGACAATTATGAGTAAGAACATTGTGTTATCAAGAAAATTACGGGTTTATTATTAATGGGTTAAATATTTTACAATAGAATATTGTATACGCATTAAACTTTATTTTACGTAATAATGAAACGTAAGAACAACGCCCATAAATAAGTTTTCGAATAAGGATGATTCGAATCGTTGTTTTTAGTACAATTTCATGTTCTGAAAACCTAAGGATTTATAATTATAAATCTTCCCTGGATCCGCCCAGATTTAGTTCTATAGTGAGAAGAAGAGTGAGAATCCCCTGATTTTATAGAGAGAAGGATTCGCAGAATTTAAAAAGATCGGCAGTCTGCATCAGTGCATTAATTGGATATTATTTTCATTTTCTCAGTTTATATTTTATCAATTTTGTATGAGATAATTGTAACATTTCAACATGATCTGAGCAAAGTTCTGGATCCGAGTCATGATGATTCTAGATAAATAAGCTTGTCTTTTTAAATTTATACAAATAAATCAAGGATTGAAATTATTATATTGCAAAAATATTATCATCTGAATATGATGTTTCTTGCAAAACGAGTAGTATTGGAATACGAAACCTAAAGCAATGTGGGTGGTCACCTCACACCTCTTTTAATGTTCTCGTGCGTTTCCAAAGAAAGATCAAACACAAATCAGTTAGCGATATTTTCATTATCATAATACCTACTTTAAATATTATAATATTTTATATTTCGAATATGATGGAATGAAATCTGTGACAACAATTTTAATACATAATTAAGTTTTTAATCGACAATAGCGTATTTTAATTACATTTCAATAAAGTATATTGTATAGCTTCCACAGCTTTATAATATTTCGTCAACAAAATTGACGTATTTTAAAATGGTTTATTGGGTATTGTTGAATTTATTTAGTCACAAAACGTAAATTATCTCGGTTTACTTTAATTATATGTTATATTTCATTTTAAATGACTGTTTCCGAATATTCGCGATTTTGATTTAATTGCACATTAATCAAAAATCAAATTTTAAGCATAAATATTGTATCCAAAACACTGATAATGTTTGGAAAATGCCATTTTGCAAAATATTACGGAAATTACGACGTAAAATCAGAAATTTACGAAACCGGGACACACGGCAATATCCATGGCAGGTAAATTAAGATGTCAGCTCACCTGAAGAATAGTTTCCGTTACAAATTGCGACTTCCTCGCATCCCTTGCAAAATATATTGAAATTAGAACCGGAACAGAGAGTGAAATACAGCAAAACGTTCATATTTAGGACATAAGAGAATATTATTATATTAGGTCGAGTCATAAGTAACTTCCGACGCAGCGTCGTAGAACTTATTGCTTGTATTTACCTACTATATCTTATTAATACAAACGAGTTTTTATATTTAATATGCAGGTAGGGATTCCATTATACATATACCTGTCAATTGTTTTTTGTAGTACATGTTATATTTAATTTTGTTAACCTCCGAAATGGGCAGTTATAATGTGCATTATTGGCATAAAATTCTTCGGAATTTTGAATAAGGCCATTGCGTTTAGGCAACTACTGAAAAAATGTGCAGCATGTGCGCTGAAGAAGTGTTTACTGATAAGGCAGTTTGAAATTGGTTTATTCAAATTCGTTTTGGTGATAGGACCATTAAAGATGAAACAAAGGAGGGATTTTTTATCGACTTTGACAAGAATTTTTTAACGGTTTACGGTTTACGGTTTAAATCACTTTATTTCTCAAGATTAAAATCACTTCGAGGAGAAATAAATAAACTTAACAAATTAGTTATAATTAATACAGAGTGCGCAAACAAATAGACGGTATTACAAAAAACTTGCTAAACAAAAACATTTGTGAATATGTAGGTACATTTCAAAAATTGTCTAGTGAATTTATATTTTAACATTTGTTATTGAGTATAAGGGCCGGTTTACATGTTGTTAGAAAATTTTTAAAACATTTCTTTTAAAATATGATTATTTAATAACGTTACCTTTGAAAATGTGATCCTTAAGTAATTTCTTATAAATATATATTGTT
>JAPEIZ010342716.1:0-14912 GCA_026122275.1 Junonia oenone
CTGACCACCGGGTGGCTTGGACCCTGTTCCCGCCACTGGTTGGCCTCTGTATTTTATATTTTTAAATGTATATTTTTTATATTATATTTATATATTTAAAAATGTATTTTACATGTTTGGAATTACCTTACATATACAAGCGATTTTTTAACCTTTTTAAATAAAGTCAGCCAAACATACGCCGGTGTCCACTCTGACGTTCTGACACCGGCAACGTGAGGTTGACACGTGTAAATAAACTGCCTACATAAATATTTATGAACCGAGGAGCGCGGAAAGTGAATTTTAAATTTACATCGTTAGGTTTTTAATCTTTGCTTTGTAGTTACATATTTAAATTTCATATTTTTAATTTTAATAATTTACGTATAAATAGTATCCCACTATTTTTAGAACTTTTTGAGGTCAAAGCTGACAAAGTAATGTTATTTTATACATATTTAAGACGAGGTTCTAATTTTAGGCTTAGAAACTCTCACGTTATAATCCTTAAATACCGTTGTAACGTGTTCGAAATTTCGCACCATCACTAAACTTTCATTTCTCACAAAGTATACCTTCAACGAGGTATTTAGGAGTAAAATGTATTTTAGGGCTTAAAAGGCCTTCGGAATTAGCGCAAATGTCAGGCATATTTTGAAGATGATACAATAATGTATAACGTTATAATATTATTTATGCTTTTATGCGACATGGCCCTGTCTTTTTGGCATTTGCTTGCTTATCATTAAGTAAATTACGAACATTTGGTCTTTATTGTTTCACAGCGGTACAGAAAACCCTTGGTAGATAATACCCGGACCACAAAGGGGGATCTTTCAAGCACTATGAATAAACAAATAATATAGAAGTATATTTGTGTTTTGGACACAGCTTTACATGTCACAGGCCCCGGGCGTTCTTAAATTCTGTTTATGCTTTGTCTAAAACGATGTCTGTTTTAACAGTTGGAGACAAACTTAATTATAATAAACAAATAATATGTGAACTGACAGTATTATTTGCTTAGAAAACATAATTCAACAAACACACAATTATTATTCATAATTTTATTACAAGTCTTGTAAAGTATATTCGAGTCTGAAGATTTAACCAAAGATACTTCCGTAAACTTCGTCGAAGAATAATTAACATAGTAATTAGTTCCTTCTGAATCAACACTGTGATAATACAATAGTCAAATTTACCCTCCAGCGGTTTCAGGAAGCGTCGCTAGGTGCTACTCTGGTTCTATCGCCTAGTACATAATTGGGCCCTTAATTGAATTACGTAATGCTCGAATCTCCGAGTATTAATCACGTTATATTACATATATCGATAAATATGTACCCGGTCTCCACTAGATACAAATTTCGATTAAATGTTTAACATGTATGTATCGTGTATGCATTAAGATGATTGAGTTCGGCGCTTGTAATCGACTGAGTTTGTAAGATACGATTTTCGTTCTATTCGCTCGTGTTGGTTTCTTTTTAAGAAGTTGGTAGGAATACTAAAATATTTATGCTTTAAACCTTACTTTTTTACAGTTTAAAGAATCAATCCTTTAAAGACTTTTCATGTAACATTTCGAATTTAGGTTTTTTAAAACTGTCTCACCAGCTTATCCATTAAGTGAAACAAAACGATACCTGCAGGTATCAAAAATATTGCCTGAAACATAGAACGACTAGTACGGACTGGTGTTTACGTATTTTTGGTATTTTTGTTTAGAATGTGGATAGTAATAGATGGTAGTTATGGATCATGGTTATCTCGTCCCCAATGTTTGGCTTCACGTATTCCACCTGGTGCCTAATGGGAATATATGGTACTGCACTCTACATGAGTGCTATTAGTGGGTACATGCTGCTATTTTTATTATATATATTATATATTAATAACTTATGGGTTAAACATATTTTTGTCAATTTTAATAACAATTTTCTTGCTGTATATCTGTGTATCTATATGAAATATGAAAAATGATCTTTAATAAAGAGTCTTTGACATTAAAATAAATTCATAAATAAGAAACAAAAACTCAATCCTCCCTTTTCGTCACAGCTAAAAAAAAATAACGTCCCTTAACATAAATTTCCAAGAAATTGATGAAAATTTTGTTTATTAATTGCTGTTTTCGTAATTTACCTGTGAATTCCCTCATACCTGAAATGACAAATGGCATCCGTCGAAATGTCCATTTTAATTACGGAAATGCCACGGAAAACGTACGACCGTACGAAATTGACTGGCGCTTTAGGGCTCCATCAACATTTTTATTCCCTCCCATGAATATTTCGATACCAACGAAATCAGCTTGTCATTATGACAGAAGTGATGCACGAATGCCAAAAAATAGGCGTAAATCACGCCTATTTGAAATATAAACGTAATATTTATTTTTAACGCATACTTTCTGGCTTCAGAAGTGAATAGATGGTGTATTCACATAAGTTAAGCAAATAAATTATGAATCATTTTATTTAACATGTTAGTAAATTTTTCAAAGTAGATAAAATATGTTTTCGATTAATCGAATGTGTCAACGTCGCATAACCAAAAAAAAAATTTTTTTATTTAATTTTTCCATACACGCAGTGAAAAGTTTTAGATGCCCAACTTAGATAAAAAAACTTTCATATCTCTTATGAATGTATTGAAATTTTTGTGGTTTCCACTCTTCCATGAGCAGTTTTATCTCCAATATGAGCCCAATGACGGTATTACCGAGGTATGTAACTGTAAAGAATAATTAAAATCCGTTCGGTACTTCTTGTGAGACTCCGTTATGCAGTCGACAGCGTGAATCAGAGTTGCACACTTGAAAGTATATTTAACCACATTCTATTCATATTTTTCTCGTATGAGTTCAATAACATTCTGTGATTCAAAATATCCTTTTATAATTAATTACTTTAACTCATATACTTGTAAAGCTTTAAAACGTTATAACTTTAACGTATAAAACGGACTTTTAATATGCATGGAGCTCTATTAAGCAAATGAACTTAAAGTATTAATCGAATGTAAAATACATGCCCTCTAATTACTTTTGAACCCTTTTCCTTTGTGATTTTACTCGAACGGAAGAGATCTTAAATTAAACCCGCGACTAATTGCTTAGCAATAGTACCTTACTGTTTCTAACGTCATATTTTCACCGCATTGATTATATATTTTATATCCTATCTATATTTATAAAATATCTAAGTATAACTAAACCTAAAAAAGAAATTAATCAAAACATAGTAACTCATCACGATAATAATTTACATATAAGTACCTATTCCTATTACGTAAAGATCCACTCAGAAAGGATTTACACAAGCGAAACCGCGGGCAACTACTAATTATGTGATGTTAAATTATGTCATTTGTAAAATAAAACGGTATTCCACCATACTCCCACACCCATCCTTAAATTTGGTACCGCGCCCGTACTATATTCCTGTGACCTACTTACATTATTGTATAGATGTTTATGGTACGTTCAAACGCTCTATGCATGCGATTTTAATTAAATTTATACGAACGATGCTTTTGACTCTCATACATAGCCTGTTTTATTTAGAAAAAAAAGGTAAGAGTCCTGACTGCGGTGACCTACTTACATTATTTAATAGGTATTCCTAACGTCCTGCGGTGACTAGGGAATTATTTTTTATTGATTATTGTCAGGACATGAGCTTGATCAATGTTATGCGTTTCAATTGGCACGGCATGTGCGTGTTTGTGTCTTGTCATACTACACATACGTGTTTTTCACAATTTCATATCCCATAGGCATATTTTAAAAATAATTTTCATGTAGCACTGTTTTTAATTTAATTACTCATTTGTTATTACAGTAAAATTAACACAAAGATGATAAAATTCGATAATAAATGATTAAATATCCCTGTCGTTGTATATGAAACTCTGAAAAATATCGCAAATAGGTATCTATAGATCACAAAACATTTCTCATCCACTTTATCCCCTTTTTATCCTCCGTGATCGATTGTCTTCATAATCGATTTGTATGATACAACCGATTTCACAGCCTCCGATGATTTATTCGCTTCGTGTTTACACCGCGCCGATAGCGCTTTTGTGACGCCAACGCTTCGGAGTGCTCTCCGAAACGGTGTATACGTAAAAATTGCTTTCCTTTAATCGCCTGTCTCGCATTTAAAATATAATCGATTTTTGTATCGACGAATATGTTAATAGATGTTTGCATTGTGTATGTAAATTTTCAAGCATTAAACGATTTGTTTAAGGGTATACGGAAAATTAAATCGAAACTTTCCAGCTCTTATTTTTTGATAACAAGGAAACAAAATGATTAAGTACAAGTTCTCCTGTGTTCTATTCTTTCTTTGAAACAATTATTAAAGAAGTTTGAGTTTCCTTATTAAATATAAAACTGACCGAAATGTTTCGTACCCAACGCCTCTGGGAATACCTTTGCACTTATGATATTAATAACACAATATATATTGTCGTAGAGTGGAGCGGCGGCGGTGGCAACGGCGAGTACCGTGTTCGGAGGCAGCTGTCAGTATCGTCAGACTCGAAACTCCTAGACGAGGGAGCGAGGGAGGACGCTAGGGTCGTGATGAGGCCCAAGCGGCCGCCCAGGCCCAAGTCCGAGGCCTTCCTCGGACCACATGACCATTCTAATCGACGCACCAAGCGGTTTAGTGCCTTCGGGGTGAGTAACATTAATATTTGCTTTAACCGTTTACTCAGCGGTTGGTAAACCTAATCTGTGTTATTAGTGCAAATTCAAAGAAGTAGTTATTCCGTAGCTGTTTAAATATTTTGATTAATGATATTTCGTTTACGGTACATAAAGTTTGTAAGACGTGTTAAAATTATTATTTTATTATTTTCAAATGTTAATATGTGTTAATTATAAATCATATGCACTGTTAATTTTGTTAGTGAAGAGGGTTTCCTAGATCCATAACAAGTGTACAGTGAGAATCGTATCATTGTTTTGTGGTAATAAAAATCTTTTTGTGCGTCGAGATCTTCGCGGATCATTTAGCAAAGCGTGTGTCGGGGCGGTCACTCGTAAAGGTCCCGTGAGGGTATAGGAGAAATAATGGAGCCACTGTTCGCTCAGTGACGCGCATTGAGGATGAATACAAAAAGAAAGCCCCGACAGTGATGAATGCGATATTTTCAGATCATAAAGATGCACTGTCTGATATTAAGTCATATTTAATGTTATCTCACACGTTTTTTAAGTTAGAAAACCTTAGCGTGTCACAGTACGACAGTGGAAAATTCGGTATTTATTTATTTAAAACGAATGGCAATCTCGACGTTTCAAGTAGCGGACCGATGCGTCGGTCACTTAAAGGCTCGTCGGGATATTTACATATAAAGAAAACCCGTGACATTGCCATCGTATACAAAATCCTTATAAGGTGAGAACTGTCTTATTAAAATCGTTCGAACAGTATGTAGACAATGAAATCTCTGATTGTCCCGTACTTGGAGGTCGGAAAGTGAAACAGTACGAATGTAACCATTATGCATTGTGTGGTAATCTTGGAAATATCTGGTCTATGCATAACATTTTTATAGTTTTTAACAGAATGCAAATTTTCAGATTACCTTTGTTCTCGTGTGAAGCGCTCGTTGATTCGGATGTGTCATTGAGATTAATTCATTATTCATGAGTTTATTAATAAAACGATTCCTTTGTATAAAATTAATATAAAGTCTACGTAATTCATTAAATAATATAAGTGTTGTCTTCAATGATATATTCATTCCACGGCACCAACAATAATTAATAAATATTCATTAGACATTTGCTCCGTAATTACTCAACCGCTTAATTCGTACGAAAATAAACATTTATTAAGAAAACGGTAGAGAACATCTATTTCTACCATCCCCGGCGCCCGAGCCCGCATACCGACTGTAACAAACCGTATCACATTAGTTAAATCAAATATTTAGACAGGCGCTCGCGAAGAAAGCGAAACAATGCAAACTGGAGTCTTAAAGACGCTCAGATAAGGAACACGCGTACTTAATGTGCCATGTTTGAACAAACTTTATTAAAATCAAGAAAGTTCATAGCAGTAAAAATGTACGTAAAATCTCTAATCCGGTTTAACGTCAGACTGTCCAGATACATAAAACAAGATTATCCCACATAAATATAGTTTTAGTATCTGGTGTGTCTTTTATATTTATAAAGATAAGATACAAGTACAGCAGCCCAGATGAGCCGAGAGCACTTTTAGACTAATCGTTATAAACAACCATAGTAGATCTCTAAGCGATAATAAAGTGCGGCGACATTTCTCACGGAAATCGCTTAATTTTTCCTTAGATTTCCCAAACGTACGGTTCTTGGACAGATATTTCTTTATATTCTACGCGACAAATACTACGAATAAGATTTTCAAATGAAATCAGTATGTTAGGTATGTGTTTATATTCATAAAAATACATTTTTAAAATTTTACCAACATTTTTATTATTTATACCTAACTTTAGCTCGCGTTAGTTCAATGCTGCACAGTTTTTCCAAGCTTTATTTTGTTGTCAATCGAACGTTGCGCGTAGGTGAATTGTAAAATAGACGTGATGAAATTATTTTTGGAAACTGGTGCTTTTTGCGTTCGTTCAGAAATAACGTCAATATGGGTAAATATACCAGGAAACTACAGGATAAATAAAAAAATAAGTAATTCACAATTTATGTTGGCAGCTTTGGTATGTAAGTAGGTAGTAGGTACAGACTGAAAGCAGCTTTAAGCTACGTCCACGATCTTTTCGCAGGAATATATTAATTTGTTTTTTTTTTTTTTATCAGTATACAAAGGCATACATCTTAATCGGAGCTTCTTACTGTATATTGTGTTGGTATGGTAATATCTCTTCGAAACCCACTTAAAACAACAATAAGTATCCGAGTAATCTATGTTTATCCGGAATATAAGCTATTGAGATACCATATTTGTTACTTGAATGATCTGTACGTATAGTATTTTTTTCTGCGTTTTTCGATATTAATGTACTTAATTTATATACAGGAAAACCTCTACTAAATAGCACAAATGTACCTATCACGCATTTTACGCTTAACTATATAATAATTTTATTATACATCTATAGGGAAAATGTAGTTTCGTAATATATGGATCGCTTTACGGTCACGTGGTGTCCATTGGCGATTGAACAGTCCCGTGAACATTGACGAATGTTCCTCTTATTGCAGGGTGACTCTCCCTTCGGAAAATCCGAGGCTTACATAAAACTGGAGCAGCTCGGCGAAGGCTCCTACGCTACAGTATATAAGGGATATAGCAAGTGAGTATATAATTTATAAACATTAATTTAAAAAAATTACCGTCCTTTTTAAAGGTATCCCAAAGGTTGTCGCTACCTTAGCAATAAGACCACCTTTGTACATCTTTCTTTCAATTAACTATTTATTTATTTGTATATCTTTGGTGTACAATTTAGAGTATTATTATTATTAAAAAATATGTAGACTTAATGAGTGTAAACAATAATATCGTAGATAAGACAAAATGATAATTTCACTGATTAGCGAATATTTTAAATTCTTAAGTATTCAAGTCACAATTTTACGATATGATATAGAGTTACTATAAATAAAATTTTAGGAATTATTTCATATTCATATCATTTCAAGGTAATAATATGTAATATTACTTTCCCGGAAAACACGGATTGTATTTATAAGCTTTCATTGGAATTATTTTGTAAAATCCTTTTCATGGAAAAAGACCTTATTTAAATTTCGATCACGTCATTGATTTTAATATCTACCAAAAAACAAAATATATTATAATATTTTACTATTTCGATGAATAAATCTCGAATAAAACTCATCAACTAGCAAGACTTAGCCGTGAATTGTTTTCCCATTTTCATTTGCCACATTCACTTCTCGATTCCGTTAGAACCGTCAAAGGAATCGAAACTGTTTTTTATCGTCACACTAAAATATCGAACGTATGTTTGTATGTTCGATCGTATACGCCCTAGCGTTATACATACGACAAACCCTTTGACTTTGGTCGATATGCAAAACAGGACGCTCTTACCCTACTTTGTTCGGAGCCAACCGAGTTTTATGCGGACCTCTCACTTTAAAGCCAGCTCTGAAATATTCAATGGCGTATTGTCGGCTTCGCTGAATATTTTGTTGAATTGTTGACACCGGTTTGCATAACTCGTGTATCGTATGGTCTGAATTGTAGTGCTTCTGAATGGATTTGAAATATGAGAAGTGCTACATATTGATGTTGCTATTTATGTTGATAGACTTGCTATTCAATACGTTTAGGTATACCTCCGTATGGATGTCTCCGCTACAAATCATACACGGATTGTGTAAAATTTTTAATGGATTTTATAAGATTTAAAAAAATCTATTCAAATGTTTTATTACATTATTACTTCACTATTTATAACATAAAATATAAGGTAAAACTGTATAAGTTTATTTATTTTCCGTTCCATCATAATAATACTAGGTTATTTGTTTCAACTAATTGATAAATGATCCATAAGTAATCGATTGTTCCAACCGATTGGCACTCTATATAGAATCAATTGAGACCTATTAATTGGCGCATTTGCGTACGCTCACTGAATTTCTAGACCGTAATTAGAAAATTTCGGGCAACTCCAATTAATGCAGGTTTTCGGCGAGTTAGTGACGAGGTCGAATAGCAGTTGTAAAACTGGCTGCTAGGGATTTTGTAGGAAATTGTACTTAATTGTACTTGTACGGAAACTACGGGAGGTAACGATCACGTGCGATTCGCTAAATTGCTACGTTCATATTACGGAAGTTTCGCCGATAACGTCATTAGATTTAGGGTCGTGTAAGCCGTTTTATGATTACTTCGGCTTATAGTTTATGTGGTGTAATTAAGGCACGCTGGAGAAGTTACGTCCGATATATTGTAAAAATTATGGCTTTAATTCTATATATTTTTTTATCTTAAGTTTATATTTTTTGAGTTTAACATAAAAATTGATTTAAGTTGACTGTAAAAACTGACGATTTAATTTGTATGGTCTTAAAACAAGTAAGGGAAACCTATATCAAATAAAGGTGGTGACACTGCAGAATTGATATCGACACCTCTTGGGAACAGCATCCAAGGTACTCTGCCAATTATACGCAATGGCCTGCTGTGGCTAATCTCCTGAGATGTTTTGATGCATACATCCAATATGCATCCACTATAAATAATTAACCTTGTAGTTAATAAAACTTGTAATAAGTTAACGATACACAGATTAAGGCATATTAACGCTGTTATAAAGTAAAAGTTCTATAACATTTCAATCAACAAACATGTCTCATGATTATGTTTAGTCATGTATCTTTTAAGTCTATGAAAAACTTCACAACTGCCAAGCGGAAGTATACTCACTAGAAGCAACTCACCTAATTACTTTACGAATACTTGAGATTGAATAATTAACTTCCCATTACAGCTGTTAAGGCTCGTACGTGAGAGTTTCGATCGCGTCGCATCCTGCGTTTAACATTATGTAGTTTTACACAATGAGATGTGGGCGAATCGACGTTGACATCACAGTGCGTTAATAATGCGGGCACGTTTAGGAGATTATTGTGGGTAATTTACATTCGTTGGAGTGTTTTATTTACAAGTTTACCAACGATACGACAAATGAACTTTTTAACGAATATTCGTTTATAACTATTTCTATAGCCGTCGAGACGCGTCATGCTACGATAAGATTTTTCATTTAAAATTGAAATTGAAAAAAATCCAAATACGATTGTGATTCTTTACGATGAAGTTCATGGAACATTGAAACGAGAAATAACGAGACTTAACGCTTACAAAAATGTTGAAACATTATAAGAATATGAGAATATAGTATGTATGTCACAACTTGTCGCATCGTGATTATTATACCTATGCTTTTCGCTATTATGTTTTAAGTTACTACTTACTCTACGATACTTCAATATAACTTGGCTAGAATCATCAATCAACATTTATTTCACAGTTTAACACAGCAAGTTGTGGCTTTAAAAGAGATCAGACTGCAGGAGGAGGAGGGCGCGCCGTTCACAGCGATACGCGAGGCTTCACTTCTGAAAGAACTAAAACACGCGAACATAGTCACGTTACACGACATAGTGCACACGAGGGAAACGCTCACGTTCGTCTTCGAGTTTGTGGTGAGTTAAGTGATTATAAAATTCACACTGTTTATTTATTATTTAGAATAAATATTAAAGTATTTAAAAAAAATATAATGTTGTGACACAGCGGTATTCGAACCCGTGGCTTCCGCCTGTGGCAGTGCTCTAGCCAGTTGAGCTGTGGTCTTACATCACACGCCATATCGAAGCTGTGATATTTTTATAGACGGTCTAAGCGACCTTTTCAGATTTCCTCACAATACAAAAAAATTACATAAACATTATTGATTTAAAAAATTAATATGATATTGAAATTATTCAATTATTCGCTTTAATCGAATTTATTCGAGTAACTATCGCTGTCGACGTCAATTGCAAAAATATGCACGTAACGACCGCGAACCCGACACGTGTTTTGCATCGCACGTTTTTCGTTTACTTTGTTTTGTATAATCACATTATAATGTGAATGAATAAAGAAATGTTTTGAATTTTTATACATTATCCAATAATATTTTATTTGCATAAAAATTGCGAAACAATTTCGGTAGAATATAATTATTACTCAACGAATTGGATTTACATAACATTAGATTGAAACAGATCTAGGTGATTGACCACAACCAGTTATCCTCCTTTCTATAGATGTAATAAAATAGCAAGGAAATCTATATTTGTATATTATGTGTACCTACTTCTATACTATTATAATAAAGGTATATGTCACCGTAAAATTTTAAACAACGTTAGATTATAATATATCTTATTGTCAGAGAGATTATAAACCGTCAAAAGATTGTAAAACGTAACAAAATATAATTTAATTTAGCATATATTTTTCGATGAATTACGATCTAAATTGCTTATACATATTGACTTAGGTTAGGTTTAAATTTAATTATTAAATAAGTTCTAACCTAATCTAACCCAACTCGCTTCAAATAATAAAAAAAATACCCCACCTAACCTAACTTTTGTATGGTGTTCACAATATTTCGACACTTTCCAATCTCACTGGAGAGATTGTAATCTAACGGTTTTTACAATTTCACGGTGACACATATACGCAAAGAATAAATTCAAAAGCTATTGGATAGATTAAAAAAAATCTTTTACCATTAGAATGCTCCATTATCCCTGATTAACATAGGCTCTATTTTTAGTAGATTTTCGGAATGCTTTAGTATGATATTATTTTTGTCCAGGACACAGATTTATCGCAGTACATGGAGATGCACCCTGGTGGACTCAATAGACATAATGTGAGACTGTTCATGTTCCAACTCCTAAGAGGACTCGCCTACTGCCATAGGAGAAGAGTCTTACACAGGTATACAATATATGTATAATAAATATTTACACATTTAAGCCTGATTAATTATTATGTAGAAGTAATGAAATAATGTAAGCTAGCAGAGATAAGATTTAAGTAAATAAAATATGATTATGTATTAAATTTTTAACAAGCTACTTAATAACTTGTTCAATTTTCAATTCAATTTTCAAATTTAAATCTTTTAGTATCAGACAATTTTAAATATATTATAGTATATATATTTTTTATTATTCAATAACTAACTTACTTTAACCTTACTAATAGTATTTTCATTTTTCACCAGGGACGTGAAACCGCAGAATTTATTAATAAGCTCGCACGGTGAACTGAAGTTGGCTGATTTCGGGCTGGCGCGCGCGAAATCCGTTCCTAGTCACACGTACTCGCACGAAGTTGTCACGTTGTGGTACAGGCCGCCAGGTTAGTATATCGTGATTATGGACGGTTTCAGACCGTCAGAATTTCAGTTTTTCTGTAAATGGTTAATGGTATATGGTTACTGGCTTGTCCTCTGGGTTGAGGTCAGACGGCGATCGCTCTCAATAAAAATAAATAACCTGTCAATACCTAGGCTAGAATAAAGCAGACCCTGGTTAAGTCCGGAAAAAATCCACGGTGAAGGCCGGGTTAAGACAGCGTTCTATATGCGCGTCGTCGTCAGGCAATCGCAGTCTACTGCTGGACATAGGGATCTCCAAGTTTGCGCCAAACATCCCGGTCCTCCGCAATCCTCCTCCAGCCCGCTCCGGCAACCCTGCGCATATCGTCAGCCCAGCGGGTCAGAGGGCGTCCTACACTACGCTTGCCAAGACGCGGTCTAAACAAAAAATACCTCTTAAGAGTTTAAGGTCCTCATTTCGTATTGAATATGATGTCGGGGGCTTAATAAATTTTTCAAATTTACACTTGTTGAAATTAACAAAAATTTCGACCTACTAATAAACCTTTTCTAAAAATGTCTCGGATTACATTGTAACTATCTAAGATCCACAATAAACATTTTATTATCTTCCAATCGGCTTGGTATCAAAATATCGATTTTTCGAGGACGCTACAAGCACTTGATACTGCTTCAGATCTCGCCCAATTTATCTCGAGTGGTGCAGGTGGAGTCTAGTCTGAAAACAATGACAAACCTGTATTTACTCTATAAAATTATTACGTACCCTACTCGATTTGTTCCAATTTTTTTTTATTTTGAGCAAATTTACAATCTCGAAGAAAAGTTGCTTAAATACGTAGTCGCCGTGTGGTCGTTTTTTGACCATGAAAATTTTCTCATTCCATTAATTTTTTGTTCAGTTCAGTTAGCAGATTCTAGTTGTGCCAATTTGATACATACGATTTTGTCAATGTCCTATAATAATAGGAATTTTCTTTTCTATCATTTCAATCTGATAGCTTTACATAAAGATATTCTATAGCTTTTTGTATTTCATTAATTTTTAATGTTTATGTAAATAATAAATATGCATATAAAAACATAAGCCTTCTGTACCTCCTCTTTATAAACTTGTAACTGTGTCAAATTTTATTCTCCTCTTATGACAGAATTTTCATTAAAAGGCGTATAAAGTTATGGTTGGGCATATATCGTTTAAATTGTTAGACTGAATTTTCTGAAGGTTGTAGACTTTTTAAATTGGTTCCAAAGTGACTAATATACATAGATGAGTCTGGATACTTCGTTGAAGTTCTCAAAGCTTAGTTAACAGTTTAGTACTAAAGATACTTTATCTTCACAACTTTTTTAATTTTCAAGAAGCGGCTTTTACTAAATACAGTTAATAAAGCGTATATTGTCTTAAAAATATTACATAATTTTATTTCGTTGGTTATAAATAAGTTTGAGACAAGAAATTACTTCAAATAACTAGTAATTTTTTTTAAATACGATGTAAAAAGAGATACTAAACTTTTTATGTCTGTATCTGTTTGTCTGTTAACATGGCAACTTAGCTCTGAAGCATGTGTTAGGTTACGTTTAAAAAGTTTATTTTGCTGTTAATAAATTAGGGGGAATATATTCGAATGAAATAATTTGATTTTGTATATTACAAAATTTAAAGACGGGGAAATAAGGGATCAGAAACCTTAGAATATACTTTGATAGTATTCGAAAA
This sequence comes from Junonia oenone, assembly GCA_026122275.1. Classification (NCBI taxonomy): domain Eukaryota; kingdom Metazoa; phylum Arthropoda; class Insecta; order Lepidoptera; family Nymphalidae; genus Junonia; species Junonia oenone. Next base: position 13,619 of record JAPEIZ010342716.1, read on the forward strand.
CGTAATTTTTTTTCAGTATTCTTTGACTAATTTTGCATACACTGTCTAGCAGCGCCTCAAATGACTTTTTAGATGCCCTGTTATTCAATGGAGGAATACTGATTTTACTTTATTGACTTTCGAAATTCGTACTAGTAATACAGTTTAGCGAAGTGAAGTTTAAAACTGAGTTTTTATTTAATTCTAATTAATATTATATTCCACTAGACGTCCTCCTCGGGAGCACGGAGTATTCGACGTCGCTGGACATGTGGGGCGTGGGCTGTATATTCGTGGAGATGCTCTGCGGCGTCCCGACCTTCCCAGGAGTCAGAGACACCAATGATCAGCTCGACAAGATCTTTAAGGTAATAATATTCTTTTTTGTTAATAATTGTGTTGGATATATTTTGTGTTTTTTAGTAAGTATCAATTCATTTTTAAGCACTGGGAGTAAAGTTTTTGATCTAAAGCTATAGGCCTTTAGCTAATTTAGTGATTCAATGATATGGCGCCTTCTGATTTTATATACGTTTGTGATTGGAAGAAATCAAGGTAGGATAATAGATTTGTGTAATAGATCTTCAAACTGTTATAGGTAGTAGGTATTTGAAAGAATTTTATCGATTTGTATTAATTTTTTGGCGTATATCTGAAAAAAACATCTCTGTAGTCCTCGTTTTAATAAAGTCCTAGCCTCCTCGTGTAGTTCGCCTATATCATATAGATACCATAAATGATAATATAGACATAAATCGAAAGACGATTTATGATAATCCTCGTATTAGGATCCGTCCATATAATCTATAAAATATGATTATATCCGTTCAGAGTTTTTATATATTGCCGAAAGTCCCTTCGGTCACATAAATACATGTCATCTAGTAAAGTAAGCTTACAATCGATACTAACTCTGATTAACTAAATTCACCGCAGATATAACCAAATGTCACCTGCGGGACCAAGTTTTTCATGTTTGTTGAAATAGTTCTTTTTAATGATATATGAGGAAAATTCTCGTGTTGGGTTATACGTTATTAGTATACTTGTTTTACTTTTTCTATGTTACGTGAAACAAGTTAAGTCTATCCAATCTATCATGTGTGGTTAAATGACAATAAATCTTAACTAATTCATAATGACGATCAGGGACATTGAATCCATAGTATGTTAAATATTTTATTATTAACAAATCAAATATTTATTTTGCTATAATCCGCGAGAACAGTATAAACCTGTCTGGTATGATGAACACACAGACACTCTACGTACGTTTCGCTCCGACACCGGAGCATCCTCAGGAGATGTTGCCTCT
>JAPEIZ010344823.1:0-14847 GCA_026122275.1 Junonia oenone
GCGAATTTTATTATAATCGGTTAAGTGGTTTAGGAGTCCATTGAGGACAAACATTGTGACACTAGATTTATATATATCCTTAAGGTGGTGCTACTATTGAGCAGAAACGTCTGTCGATTCCGATAACAATGTATCGATTGTTAGGAGGTGATAAATTACTCGAAGTTCTGTTTTTATACACCGTCAATAGAATAAACGAATTCTCTAGTGTATCCAACTAAATTACATGAAGCAATAATGTGTAAAAGTGTGTACCTTTCAGAGCAAATCAGGTTCTGGTGCTCGTTGTAAGTCCCGCAGGAGACTTGTTCTTGATTAAAACGTTCCTATTCCATGAATTATGGTCTTAGGCAGGAATGCTCATTATTTATTGGTATTCTATATTGCTTGTTATGTTTTGAACGTTCTGAAACGTATGTTGACATGTTCTTTACTGTAGATACCTTGCGATTAAGAAAAAAGTGAGTGGGTTGTAAATTAAAAAAAATACGTGTCAGTTGTTCAAAAACATATGAAAAACTTACTCAAAAGTAGGTTTTTCGTGTAAAAGAAACATTATTATATTTATTAATTATTATACATCAATTTTTCTGATAATTTCGATAATGTCTCTCATTCTTCATCACAACTTATTATTATATATGATATTTGGAAAGTTGATCGTATAGGTAATACAAAACTTGTCCTAAGTATTTTTCTATTTTGACAATAAATTATACTATGATTGTATCATATTGTTACATAAAAAATAAGTATTTTACCAAAACTGGTATTTTAGGTTTTATAATTGTAAAATGACATTTATAGACATACAGTTTACTTTAAAAGTTTCCAATATCAAAGTTTTATTAACAATATCTATAATGGATGGTAGCCAATAATCGTAGCATATCTTGATTAAAACTCCAAACGCAGACATCAGACTTGGAAATATTACATAATTTGAAAAGTACCTATCTAATTTAGTAATGAAGGATATAAAAAAAACGTAACACAGCCTGTAAATATTCCACTGCTGGGCATAGGCCTCTTCTCCTATTAGGGAGAAGGTTATGCAGCTTAATCCACCACGCTGCTCCATTGCGAGTTGGTGGATATACATGTGTCAGAATTTCTTCCAGCGCATGCAGGTTTCCTCACGATGTTTTCCTTCACCGCCGAGCTCAAGATAAATTTAAATAAAAGTTTAGCACTTGAAAAATCAGCGGTGCTAGCCAGGGTTTAAACCCGCGATTTAGATTAGATTAACCTTCGATTTAGATCCACGTGTTCGCACCACTAGGCCATCTCGGCAATGAAGGATATAGTTTATAACTTTATTTCGATATTTTTTCAAATGCTTCGTTATAACGTGAAGAAGTAGTAAACACATGCAGTCACTCATAAACTTTCGTATTATTGTGATAGGTCACAGACTAAGAAGCTGTGTGCTTATTGCTTAATATTTAACATACTTCTAAAACTTTACTTTGTGTTAATCTATGCAACCATTTCTATTACAGCAAGTAGTTCTATAACAATAGAACCTTGGTTCGCGTCTAAGTTTTAGTCACTTGTTCACTTGGTAACAGTTTTATATTTAGTATTTTCTCAATACAATACTTTCAATAAAAATGTGCTTCAAAAGTTGTTCGTTCCATCACATCGTTTTTTTGCTCTTCTGCCGCTATTCAGAATTCGTTTATCAATATTTGCGTCTGGATGCCCAATGTCTAACCAACTGGATTTTATATTTAATCAAATAACCGTATTTTGTCACTTGAAAAAGTTTCCAAGAATGTTTCTTGTAACTTATACCGAATATGAACGTTTTAATAAAAAAAATCCAGTAGTGGCGATCGTCAAGTAAAAATTTATATATATTTTCGTCTAGACTGTCTGTCTCGTTGAATTTAACATCCCAGTCGATTTCACGGAACGTCATTTTGGTAAGGAAAGTACTTAACTTTTATTAGAACTAAATAATGATGATAATCTTTTATCCTTGAAAATGTGGCCAGTTTCCCAGCGAATAATCGGTACTTGTTGAAATAGGTACTTATGAATAACGATTGTATTAGCCTTCATTTATTGGGAAATTTTCAATTTCGGTTTTGTTAATAGGATAGCATAGTATTAAATACAAAAGTAAAATAAAGTAACAGCTTGTATATATCCCACTACTGGGCATAGGCCTCTTCAATTAGGGACAATGTTTAATACAAAAGGGATATTAAAGTCCTACTACATTAAGTATCTTAAGAGTCTTCACGATCATGGAAAGCATGTGCCCTTTCGCGTTGCATGTCCTTGTGGCGTTGAATTCTTCAGCGCTTCCTGTTTAAAGTTGTTAGCTCCACATCTGCACGGCTAACGTTTTACTCGGAACTTGCTTGTCAACGGCCAACTTAGTTTTTACTTAGCTTAATAATAGGTATTGTTGTAACCCTTTAACGGCTTTTTGAATTTTGTAAAAGTTCTGATTCTGAAAGAGCACATTAATTTTAATTGTAAACTTCTCGTTTGAAATGATAAAAATTTGCCTTAAAAATGATGAATGATAAATAATACGAGTCTCGGTCGGTAATGTAAAAAATAAAGTTAGTTAAAAAATGAATTCAATGTTAACGTCTTCTAAATGATCAATAATATCGTCACCTGAAAGCCAAAACTACTAAAGCGCCACAGGAAACACAGTGACGATTGAACTCTACCCATATATGATTAGAGTTCAATCGTGACTGTGATTCCTGTGACGCTTTAGTAGTTTTGGCTTTCCAGTGACGATATATTTAAGCTTGTTTCCTCATACCCTTTATGTTTCATTTAATAAAAGCATTTCATGTCAATTAAAAGTTAATGAGTTATTAATGAAAAGGTTGTTTGCATAGTGTAGTCCTTGTTTCGTCGTAATGTCCTAAATGGATGTAAGACGATCGTCTTTATGTCGATGCGGTTCGTCTACGAAATGAAAACGTTAATATTTTAGTTCAAACGAATTGTTATTACGCACTTATGAATGAGCGCAATAGTAAGCATTATTACTGCATTATAAGAGGTGTAGTGTATTAATCATAAATGTAATAATAAGGGAATGTAAGCAATTACAATTTAAGGCTTGAACTTAATAATAATTATTTTTTTAAGAAAAATTGAAGTACGTATGTACTTATCGGACAAAATAAATTACTAGGTACATGAATAAATTACTAGCAGACCGCCCGGGCTTCACACGGGTATTTCGATAGGGTGTAGCTTTCCATCAGTGAAAGAACTTTTGAAATCGGTCGAGTAGACTCGGAGCCCATTCATTTCAAACCAACAAGTAATCAAATCTTTCCTCTTTACAATATTAGTAAAGACAGAATACAAAATAACACTGATTTCGCTATCTAACATCTATCTATACCTACCTATTTGTTGACAATTTTGAATTGTTAACGTTAATCACTCTTTTGTTTACTTTTCTTTTTTTTTCGTTATATCAATCTAGTTATATCAACAGTAAATCAATTACGAATATAATTATATTTTTAAAATAGAGTTAATTTATATTTAAAATATATTTTTTTATGTAATTATTATAGCCTTTTAGTTGTAGATGAAAAGCGAACTAATTGCTTTTCCTTTACAACTCAGAAGATAAGTCAGAGAGATGTTTAATTTGTATATATTTATTTAGTCGTAGTTTTGAATACCACATCAAAAGAAACCAATATCGAGTAGCTTGTATCAGCCAGGCCTAAATAGAGTTGCTAACTCGTTAGAGGGTAAATAGACCCGAATGTTTTCATAAGAATTTTAGCTTTAATTAAAATTTATATTACGTATTAGATATTGCTCGTAACTATTCATTGATTTTTGATTTTTGTAGTCTAAGAGCTTATTTGAAGCTTTTTATTTTTTAAGAATTTGTAATTTATTTGTTTTTAATAACCTAACTTTAATAATTAAGTAGATAATTTCGGAAAAAGTGGCTATTATTTATAACATACAAAATAAAATTTTAGTACAACGCTAAAGTATAGGTATTATTTTTTAACTTTATTTGTGTTTACATCAGCAATAAAACCACACATAAACACAAAACAAAGTTTAATCTATTCGCGAAATGTAAAAACACACTTAGCCTGGATAAGCCGTGAAGGTTAGATCACGATTTCCATACAGATAAGAAGTGCCCGCTCGATAATTATCTCCCGTATCTGATGTTTCGATATCGCGTAGCATTAGTGACACCTCATCTTCATACCTTAACGTTTTGTTCACAAACAGCTGCACCGCACCACGCTTCGTGCTCCGCAGTCAGTCCTACACCGACTGTCGCCGGAGACGCACGTCCTACGTCCTCCGCAACTCCACTGCCCTTTCATTAAATCGGGAATATATTTTTATTACTTCCACGTAACTGCCGTGTTCAAAAGTGGTCCAAACTAGTCCAGTGCAAGTTTATCACGAACGTTTCGTGCTACCGGAATATTGTTTACAGTGATATAAGGTGAGTTTGTTTATACTTTGATCAGCTGTAAAACATCGACGAGTGTGTGATCGAGCTGTTCTGTTATGACTTACACTTAACGATGTTTTTAAAGTTTTCTATGAACTAAACTCGTCTATTAAAAACGTTCCGGGAGATGCACGTCTCGAAATATATGCGCTTTTGTTTTGCAGTTGAATAAAAATAGATTCTTTTTGTCGTAAAGTTGGTCGTAATGATTTATCATACGTTTTTGTGTCACGTTTCACATATTTAACTGAAAGCAAAACTGCAAACACAAAATGTATATAAGTTTTTCCACAGATGTGCAATTGTTCGTGGTTTTGTAAAGGTGTGTGACGCACGTATTTTAAAAATTAAATGACTTAAACCATGCAAGCTACTCGAGTACTTCTCCACGAGTACATTTCAGATTGCATTTTAAATTTCATATGAAAATTCTATTCATAAACTGTGAGTAGGTACTTTTTATTTATTTATTTTTTCGATAAAGTTCAGAAGTTATTCCACAATTCCAGACTAAAAAAACTATTAACATAATAAAAAAAACTATACGATTTTCATTTATTTATTTTTTTTTAGTTATGTTAAATAAATAATTTACTTTCATTGACATGCTCTATCATCCAGTGATCTGTTTTATCAGATCAGATAAAAGTTTTATATTGCACATATAATATTGATATATCAAATTGTTCATATTTTTATATCCGTAATTATAAGAGTATAAAGGAAATTAATAATCTGAGCTTCTACATTGCTAAACACAAATGGGTACATTTTAATAAAGTTTGTAAACTGTTTTAAAGTTAAATATAGGTAATAACTTAAATATATTTTTTTAAATAAATTTCACATATAGTTTACATGAAAAAACTTTATCTAAATAATACTGATTGTGAGTAAAGGATATTGTCGAGTATTCCACAGAGAACACAAACAGCAATCAAACCGGCACCAATTGGAATAGAAACCAATTTCATTGACATTTGTGCCAATCAGGCATCCGCCTACGACCTGAGCCACAACATGTACCTACCTAATGTTTAATGGCAGTGACCATTGTTATGTTTCTATGAGGATCACGGGTTCGTTCTAGTGAATAACAAATACTTGGAAGTGCATTTTGAAGTTTGGGTTTTTCTTTTGTTTTTGATTGTAGACTTGTTTATTTGGATATTGTTTGTTTAATGTAAAAGTTGTCTTTATGACATCGTCAAGAATCAAATTGTATTTTAAGAAAAAAATCGCATTCTATCTGATGCACGACGTTACAACTAAATTATATTTCTAAACCTAACAATTGAGATAATTCAATTTCTGAACTGTTCAATTACTGAACTGCCGATTGTTAAATATTAAAAAAAATTGCACTTTTCCCATAATTATTAATTTTATAAACAACAGAACAGACTTTGATAAAATTTACATGGAATCAATTTGAAGACATAGTGTGTATCTACCTAAATATATGACTACTATCTATACTTCAAAATACATACCTACCTATTTTAATGTCGGTTCTCAAATAGCGACAAAGTAGGCAAACATGCATACCTACGAGTACGAAAAATGCCTGATTAAGAAGTTATCTTAAGTTAAGGTGTGTTAAAGATAATATATTACTATACTACTATACTGTATACTTTTAAGACAATTCGTCTATTTTTCCTAACATTATTCAATTAAAAATAAAACCGTAATTACTTTGATTTTAATGATTTAATTATGTCATATAAAAGGAACTACCTTTTTAGTTTAAATGAAGCGTTTTAATAGTATTGAAGTTATAATAACCACTTATTATTAACTCGTACACTTAATTGGTCTAATTCCCTGTGTTCGCGGTACTTGATTTTGAATATTTTAATTGATTTTAGTTGAAATAATAAAATTTTCAATAACTTCGTTAGCGCTTTAAAAGCACTCGAACAAAATGTTGCGATAGTTTTCCTGGAATTTGTCAAAACCTAAAATGTGTCATCAAAACTCTTTGGTAGTGTAAAATATATTTTATTTTAATTACTCGTATTAAATAAAGTATAAAATGTTATTAATAATGAGACTGAATTTAAAATTACGTTAATTTATTTTAATTAACTTCATTCAGATAAAGCAATAAATTAAAAGGCAACATATTGTGAACATTCGACCCTTAGGCGATGTTAGCTTAGGATACAATAAAGGCCTTATGTATCACAAAATGTAATAAAACGATAGGAACTAACTTTATATGTACCTATTATAATATAAAATTATTTCTATATGTAGTCATGTAGTGGTATTGTTTCGGAATTAATTAAAACTTTGTTTCAATCGATAGATATTTAATTAATCATCAACATCGGCCTTTCTATGCATTTTATTCGGTCACACATTCTCATCTAAATATTTCAACTTAATTATTCCAGTTTTTCATTCGTACATTCCTTATTCAGTTTACTGGTTTTTCCCTTTTATAGTAATGAAATTTCCAACTTCCTTATTTTTTGTAGAATTTTCGTAAAATTCAAAACACATTTTGAACAAAAAAATGCAACTGTTATTTATTTTTAACCATAACTATTTGGAATACAAACAATGATCTTCTGATTGAAATAAAAGAAAATATTTATTTCAGAATACACACTGCCAGATTCAGTTGATTTTACAGCAAAATTTTATTCATTTCAGTCCGAACATTTCGATGTTTCAATTTATTTTTTTGCGCTTTTCCGGACACGGTTAGACAAATATGTGACTTTTTGATATTCGGCATTCTTATAAATACCTGTATGTTTAAATTACCGATACAATTTATTTGATGTTTATAAACTGAAATTCAACGTATCCTACATGTTTCAGTTATTTCAACCCTATTATGTGCAATTGTACATGCTTACCAAAGTACGATCAACATACTTATTTATCACCATTAATTTTTGTAATTTAGTTTCTGTTTATCCGTATACGCAACACGAAAAGAATAGATCAATTCAAGTCTCAGACGTTGATAAATGTATATTCGCTTTATATTAATAGATAAGCCAGGAAGCTATTTCCAATATACAGACATCAGTCATTCATAAATAATCGAAAGCACGTATAAAGTGAGAGACCATATTAATTTGTAATTCCAGTAGGTATTGAATATGCATATTTACATATATTAGCTGTAAAAATTATATTGGACTATAGGTTTTAATTTATGCGAAAGCTTAATTCTGTTTCATGAACCATAGTGGCCAATATTTATCGTTGCAACATTAGCTATTAACAAGAGATATTCTCGACAAAATTGGTACAACTTAAGCAATAAGAGAGAAAAAAAACGGATTTCAAAAATAATTCTTTTTGGGTGCAAGTCAACTTAGGTAAATGCATTTAGTAAAAGATGTTCTTCTAACATTTTAATTGTATGCATTAGTAAAGATTATTTATATTAGAGTATTTCTATTATTACCCGGCGTTTAGTTCTCGGTTCATGTTTTAGTATGACCCAGTTCTAAACGAACAAGTCTAAGAGTAATAAACATTGACCCATATCGATAATGAGACCAAATGAGATATGCTTATTAAACCTATCCCATATTTCAGGTTACATTACATTACGGCCATAATTAAAATCAAGTCAAGTACCTAATGATATAGTCACAAATTCACAATCAATGTACATACGAACATCTTTAATATTAGGTTGGCCATATATACAAAAAATAAACTATCTATGTTATGGACACTGTAATGATCTTTTGTTATTGAGAACCAAAAAACCTTTTAAATACTAAACTTCATAAAACCCTTAAAGGTGTGGAGAAAGAGGTGAATATCCACTTGACTATCCTCAAGTGTCAACCCTGTCAAAACTTTTATTTCATTGGAAGAAAGTTATATTGAAAGTTTTTATAATTACGAGGCACCTATGTGTGTATAAATAAAAAAGAAAACTCTTCAGCTTTTATAATATAAGTGTAATTAATACCTATAGTCCTATAGATTTGCTAAATGTATTTTTGGATTCCCTCAGAAAATGACATTAAAATAATAGGTACAAATCTTTTCAAAATTCCGAAGTAAGCCTACAGTTAAGGTCGCGATACGTCGTAAAATGTATGTATATTTTAACTCAAATACGTTTGGGGTGGTGGTAAAGTCACTTGATATTTTAAATATTTAAGTCTTTCATGCTGATTCTAAATATTTACAAACGTAAGTTGAAGCGCTGTTTTGTATTCCTTCGCTTATACTTCATAGAGATCCCTTGTGAAACTTTGAGTCGTTATTATTTTGTATTCCTTTTCTGTGATCTTTTATAGTATTAAATTTTCTCTAGCTTTAAGATAATCTTCATAAAATGTTGACAATATAAATATCTCGAATAGATATTTTTATTATTATTTTCAGTCCTATGTTGATATTATTATCAAGATGACATTTACATGGATTAAATTTTATTTCAGCCGTTCGAAGAAATTGGATATTTGTGAAAAGGTCACAGATTTTATATGTCCTTTTAATGTAATTGCTACTTTAGAAATTAACCCTATTATCTTAAATGAAAATTTACGTCCTAATTTTGCTTCCATGCGACGCTTTTACTTTTTAAGAGCTTGCTTCACTTACGGTTAGTAGCTAATTGCTATCATGATATAGCATCGTTTACCTGTTTCTTAGAAAATATTAACATTATATAAATTTTACAAACGCTTGCATTGCGTTAAATTAGATTTGCCATTGGCGACGACGTCTCGATATCGAATAATACTCCATACAATATTGCTTGTTAACCTCCTGGGGCTCAGTTCTCAAAACTTTTTTTTTAAATGTCAGTAAGGTTACCTATACCTAAAAAATAATTCTTTTTGATCCACTGATTCAAGCTGCGGTTTATATGTCAGTAGAAATGTTGCCTGTCAGTCAGTATTTGAGTATTATAAGATACATAAATACAATCATCTCATTAGATTCTTCTTAAATAAACACTACATTTTCTTAACACATTACGAGCAAAATATTTATATACAATATATACTTTTCTTATTAGCAAACAACTCGTCTGCTTCGTGTTGTTTAATACTTCTATTTTATGATATACAGTAAACTGCTCCGGGCGTCTATATGTTGTATTATTTAGGAACGGAGTCGGATAGCCTTTGATCCGTTTTCACTCAATAATAATAGACCTTTTCCAGTGGAAATGTCCATATATTGATTCGGACTGGACCTCTGCGTATATTTTACGAGATATTTATTATCCCTGCTATAAATTAAATTAAAATATATGCTTTCAACAACTTCAACATCTTTTGGCTTCGAGAATAATTCGAGTATCTGTTTTATCTGATTTTTCAGTTTCTTTTCGCAAATTTCTCAAGAATCTCAATTTCTAGAAGTTAGTATTACGATATAAGATAAGGTAATACTAAAACTAGCTCCAAGGATTTTACCGTAAGATGAAGTAAATATCAATGCTGAAATATAATACTTAGGCAACAGAATCACAGGTTGAGCTTAAATATAAAAATAAATTGATATTGAATCCGAGAGTAAACAAATTGGATTATTTACGAAATAAACAATCATCGCAAATTGTATTTTTAGTGGTGACTTGCTCAATAAAGTAATAAGTTTGAGATGCCAAGATTATAAGCATATATCACTCACACTGGTCCGAATGTATTGAATTATATGTTGATAAATGCCAAAGACATTATCAACTTCACAATATAAGCGGACGTTGTAAATTCAACTCTTTGATCTTCCGGATGCGAGTTTTCTTAGCACGCGTATAGTTTACATCGAAACCGCAAGGGCTTGTGAAATGCATTCAGCTTTGTCAACTATGAATATAAATGAGATATCAAATAAGATGGTATTTTAAGAAAATAAGACATATATATGTACCTATTCATAGTGCTGTTCTTTGCACAAGTGCTCCACGTGTGAGATAATGTTTTGTTTGGACTGTAGACGTAAGTATTCTTTGTTTGTTATTCTATGCAGTTTTTAATTTAATGGACTTTATTTGTTTTAGTTAGTTATTGTGATTATGGAAGTGTGTGTCATTTTGAATTGGGTTGGTAAGAAATCATGGTTATAATGGAGTCTATCTTTTAATATTTTTTGTCCTTGCGTCAGTGACTTTCTTGTATTGTTGAAATAATGACATACGACTATTTAATATCGACTCGAAAAATATAAACGTGTAAAATAACGTACTTATACTTTGTTATCTTTGATTAAAGCCCTTGAAGTGTTGCATATAAAAATATTTGATATAAACGTCGCATGTGGTTAATCGAGTAGTAATCTGTTTAAACTGCTCACCAGAAATAACGTCGACGATAATTTGCCGCCATATATCCAAAGAACAAATATGAAATGTTTTCTCTTTAATGCAAACTCGGCTGAATGTTTGTATTTGATTATTATTATCCATACTTTACTAATATAATAAATGCGAAAATATTACTCTGTCTGTCTGTTTGTCTGTTTCGCTTTCACGCCGAAACTATTGATCCGATTTGAATGAAATTTGGTACAGAGACACTACAGAGTCTGAGAAAGGACATAGGCTACTTTATTTTTCGAAAACAGCATCTTAAGGGGTTGAAACGGGGGTGAAGTATCGTATGGAAGTATCGTCACTTTAAAAGCTAATACTTTAGAATTTATTTAATATTTGTACACGCACCCCCCTCCCCAAACCCTCCTACACCTCCCTCTCAATGTCCGACGTTCGTATGTAGGAGGTATGCACATTCATTAAACAATGGTATTCCTTACTAATATTATAAATAGTAGTTTTATAAGTATGAGTTCGGTTTTTACTTCGACAACGATTTCGTTAATTTTGTAGAGAAAATTCATATTGTAATTACGTAGCGAAATAAGGCTACGTATTATCATCATTAAAACTTCGTTAATATCCTACGGCTAAGCAAAAAAATAATGTAATTACTTATTATCAAGCTAGGCATGAGTTGTAAGTACAAATAAACTGCCCGAAAGCTCAATGGAGCTTCACTGAATTTGAACCTGTACACTTATTTTATGAACCTTGAAATTGTGTCTTTTGCAAGTCGAAGATTCTCGGTTTATTAAATATTTTTTTATTATTATTTTGGTTAGAGGAGTATGTTAGTCTACTTATGATGGTAGTTCTGAATGTCCTTGTGTAATAAAAAATTATTGCCACACATGAAATAATTTATCTCACCTCATTTTTTCATTTTAAATTATTACTCACGAATTTTATAAAAGATCTAAATAATAATTAACATTTGTGCCACATAATATAATGTAAATCAACAATCTGGTAATCTGGCTTACCAACGGACTTACGGACTTAATTTCTTACGGTATCAATTAGTTAGATGACAAAAATTCTTTCACACTATATATTACTTTTCTTTGTTAAGAAACGTAAGGTTTAACATTACAATAGAATTCGAACAAAGGATGAAGAGTGCTTAAAATGTAAAAACAGTCTAAACTATAGGTATTCGGATAATTCTAAGTAAGGAACCTAGTTTTATATAATATTGAAGACAGTCCAGAAGAGAATAATAATACAACCACTGTTCATTATACATGTCTCTATTCCAATTCTCCATACAATATTATATCCCTCTATCGCTATGTCCTCTGTCTTGACGACAACAACCGTCACTAGGCAACCACCCAATCGTGTATTCCCAAATAGTTTCGAAACACAAAAACTATGAAATCCAGCAGCGCTGGAAACTAATACTCTTTTAACACATAAAGTACATGTTCTATATCTATACTATTATTATAAAGTTATTTTTATTATTATAAAGAGGACAAAAGTGTATGTATACATGTAACATATAAACTCAGAAACTACATGACTGATTACATAAGTTTTTTACCATTATCATGCTACATTTACCCCTGATTAATATAGGCTATCTTTGAAGTACATAGTCATACATACCTATTACCTATATCTTTTACAACAATTGTTTAGTTCGAGCGAAGCTGGATTGAAACGAACCATCTTTAAACGTCGACGAATCTCGTGAACAGTATGTCGATGTCCCAGTTCTTTGCGAACAGAGAGCACGCAAACTGCCTTGTTTTGTTAGGAAAATGTAACCGTAATTTAGGTGTTAATTGTCCCCATGTCTAGGAACTAGTGAATCCACGTGGGGACTTATTTACATACTGCAATTAGTATAAACCGCATGCCAGGAACTAAACTTATTTACCATTTGAGTGACGCCTTTCAATTTATACACCTAACTGTTTTACAAAACTGCACTTCAAATATATTCCAGTTTATATCACTTTTCGATTATAATTAGGTACAATTTTGGTATAATTTATGTGGGCTAATTAGCTGGTATGCAGTTAGGTGGACCATTTTGTTATGACTTTTTGTGTCTATTTTGCTTTTATGTTGAAATGTTGTGCTTAATTAAAACCATCAGAACCGAGTTGAGAAGATTATAAAATTTAATCATCCCAGATATTGAAATATTTTAGTGCCTTCATTAAATTTTAATTAAAATTTATACGATGTTTGTAATTAATTAATTGATTTCGATTTCAGAAATAACATATAACAAAGTTATTTTTAACGAAAAATAATAAAGTAGGTGTTATTGTATTTTTAATAGTCTGTTAAAATGACAGACTTTCGTTAACGGGACTTGCGTCCGTCGAAATATATAAAAGAGGAACACTCCAAGACGATGTCTCTAATTATACAAATTATAAAGAAAAGAAAAAGAAAATTTTATGTTAAAGATACATCTGTTAAAGATTCATCATGAAGAACTAGTGTAGCTCTATTCTAATTTCATTAATTTGATGACTATGCTACGTTGTCATAGAAACATAGAAAGCAATTTAGCATATCTTTTTTTCTATTTTCTCGTTAAACTCTCGTTCGTCTGGCACGTGCTTAGTAATTGTGATACCTATTTTGCGTTTGTATGCAAATTTGAATCCGCACGGACTGTTCGGGGGATTATTTAAACCTCATTAGAATTAAACATACTAACTGCTGTTTTAATTAATTTATTTGACATGAGTATGGACTCTAAAATAAATATAATCACCATTATATGATGAATAAATATTGATTAGGGAAACCAATAAATTCGACTGATATATTATTTGCTGGTGACACGGAGTCTACAAAGTTTCATAGATGACCTATGACACTTCGAAGAAGAATATTAAAATATCGATAACTTTCAAGCTAAAATCCATCACGAAATTAAGGCTATAGCCTAAAGCGTGCTAAAGAAATATACTTACATGAAATCATACATACTCTCGAAAACCTAACCTTTTTTTACAAAATACGACATTCATTACTTAATAGAGGAGAGAATTATTTATTTAAAAATTAAATTTTATATTAATAATATAATGAATAGTTCATTATACAATTCAAAACGTCGGTTCGTATTCATTAGTCGTTAAATGAAAACACGTTTTAGCGCTTACTGCCGTCCATTCCGTGCTTACTATTCCGTTTCATTTGGTCCTACTTAATACGTAAATATAAACTAGTTATCGAACATTTATAATATATAATTATTTAGCTCATGATCCTCAGTGGACCTATTCAAGTGCCGTACTAACGGTTAAGTAAGATAACCTACTTCTAGGGCTAATGTGTGGCGCTAAATTGCTCTTTGTATGTTCAGTAATTTTATATTATTGCATCCCTTTCTGGAATTTTCAGGTAAATCGAAGTATTCTATACGATTGTGATAGTTGTTATTATTTTGTAAATTTAAGAAAAAAAATTATTTTGATGCAAGTTGTTTTAATAACAAATTCATACAATAATTTGACTCCAATAACAACAAATGAATCAAAAGTAGTTTTTTTCGTAGGTCGATTTTAAGCTTATGGTTAGTTTGCAATGAGCCTAAAAAGTTGCTTAACATAGTTATGATCAAACGATAGTTGCTTAACGCCATAGATTTTTTTCTCTTTTGCTGTTCTTTGTGCCTTTGACATGCACATGCTGATCGATTGAGCAGTTGAAGCGTGAAAGCCTAAGTAACGTAAACTAGTAAACAAATAAACAAACCCATGTTCGCATATTTCGTAATAGCCGCCCTGTGGTCGATACAATCGCCCATGAAACCTTTGTATGACATTTTCTTTTTAATGATTTTAATCTGACAGCTTGACAACTGATAGTATCTTGACTGACAGTATGATTACATATGTATCGATGTAGTAGTCTCGTTGCACGGAGTGGTATTTAGCCTCAAAAGTTGGCCAAAAATGGTTTTTTAAATTTTCCGTTAGCTATCCAGTGTCGTCACTAGTCAAAAAGCTAATTAGTCACTGCATCTAATGGTAAAACACGTGCGGCGCTAGCGTCGTACAGCGCATCG
>JAPEIZ010346935.1:0-14664 GCA_026122275.1 Junonia oenone
TGCGAATTTTATTATAATCGGTTAAGTGGTTTAGGAGTCCATTGAGGACAAACATTGTGACGCGAGATTTATATATATTAAGATTTATGATTGGTTCGTTAGCTTTTTAAAATATATTATTAATTGCAACACACAGACACACAAATAAGCCCACATACACATGTACGTGTGAGACATCTTAGTCTTTTATAAAAAAATCATTTAAAATATTTTTTAAATAAAAATATTGTCAGTTTCTGGTACAATTATAAAAACTATACATCACACACATCTTAAAAAAATTATATGTCCCGAATTTATATATCGAAGAAAACATAAAATACATGCAAAAAATATTACACGTTAAAGATAGGGAAATCTCCGCCTACTTATGTTATAAATAGAAAATTTCACTCCTCATTTTATGCCTATCGTAAAATTTTACAGGCAGAAAGGATCCTTAAAATACGACACTTTTTCAATACATTGGAAATAATGTCTACTTTCATACTTTCGAAACGACACTGAAAAAGGATATTAGCTCCAAACAACCCCATCAATGACCGATAGTGATGCTAGTCGAGTGAAAAAAAACTACTCGATTGGAAGTGAATTTGAGAGAAGTTTGGCTCGAATCAAATCTATTTTCTCTCAAGTCAGATACAACGTCGAGTGATTTGAATGAGTCGAGTGATTTGATATATTTTTTTAAGGTGGACCTTGGTTTAAGTGAGAAAAATTAGGTTAACGTTCAATCGAGTTACACGAACAGTACATAGTAATCGAGTTATTTAGTGACTCGAGTACAACTCGAATTCACTTCTTCTTCTTATCCTTCTCTTCCTCATATCGCTTCCTTTCTTCCTTTCTTGCTCATATCGCTTTTCACACAATCTATCCAACTTTTCTGTAATGTACCTCGACCTAAGTAAAACTTTAGTGATGTTTTTAAATAACAAGTACCTAACAAAATCCTACTCGAGTCGCATCACTAACGTCCAGACTTAGAAATAGGATAAAAGAACGGTATAGGTTTCAGCGATATCTGGGTGAGAGCTATTAAAAAGCAATCAAGCGGACGTGGTGCTAGTCGATGTAGGTAACATCGGGTTTACCTGTTTGTCCTGCCTGTGTATCTATCGATGTCTATGTAGATCTCGAGTGTAGACCACTCTACAGTATGTGTACTATATGTTCTGTTTTTTTAACGTGAAATGTTTGGACGTGATGTTTTTAGAAATATAATTGGATGACCAAAATCTTTTTGGCATTTTAATTTTTAATTATTATTAATCCATTCTTTGTTACATCTGATACAAATGAAATTTATTGGTCTAAGATCCGAGATTAGAAAAACATACCATTAACTGTTAATTATATGAATTGTTAATTATATCCCATATATCTTAGGCCATATGCGATACCCATAGACAGGTTTTATATACATATATCATTTTATTGTTTTGTATCTCATTATTTTGTTTGGGAATTTGCGATAGTTTATTTAGTTCATTTACCAAATAAGTAATGCCACAAGTGACGAAGAATAGTGAAGGACTTGAACAGAACGAAATTCTGTTCTCGAAACTTAAATATCTATGAAACTTTAATACTACTTATGAAGTTTATTTATAGGCAAGTTATCACGTGTGCGGTACCTATAATCAAAGTTAATTCCATTATCGATCATCGGATCAAAAATTATAGTATTATCACGCGAGCACGATCAAACTTTATAAACCAATTACTGTGTTCATCAGAGAAATGCGTTTAACCATCGATTAATAAAACAATTTAAAGGCATGTTTACGTTCTCAAATATCCGACGATAACGATTATTTGAGCAAGCTCTATTATCTAGAAGATTATACCATGTTGTTGAACATAAGAGTGGTCAATGTTACAAAGTTTACCTACACATATTAAGACACAGCTACAATTGTAGGGAGTAAATCGTATCGAATTCTATGGGCATTCGTGATTGATAGTAATACCAAGCCGAGACCCATCTGTCTTGCATCAGCTCTAATATGATGATGATAATTTATTGTAAATACAGTTAGAAGCACTCAGGATGCGGTGAAAAGAGTTATGCTCAGAGTGTGTTTACGCGATCTAATCGGAAATCTGTAGAAGAACTGGAGTAATCGACGCAGCTCAAGGCTTCCACTTCAGGTTGGTATACCGAAAGTTGTATTGGCCGGGATATATAGCTCAGAGATCCGAACGTTGTTTTAAATCCATGCAGGAGGCCTATGTCCAACAGTGGAGGACCGTAGGCTGATGAATAGATATAATTATGATAGTTAGAAGTCGGGGTAGCTCAGTGGACAGAACTTTAGATTGAATTTAAATTTGGGCAATCACTCTTCACAAAATGCATAATTTGTGTTTATATTTATTTAGTGCTCAAGGGAGAATTCCTAAGGTAAATCATATCAGGAAATATTCTTGGACACAGTATTTCTATGGGTAACCATAGATAATAATTTATCTTTGTTTTGCATCGGACGTTTACACTCTATTATTGTTGGTAATGGTTAATGATAGCTCGTACCAGGAAACCGCAGGCTATGCTTTGAAAAATGGTATAAATAAAAGATCAGTTTTTGATTTAAGTGCGCGTAATGAAGGCAGCCCTCCTCACCGGTTGTCAGTGCAGAAATATTAATCGCGATCACGCGAAGGCGATTAAACTTTTGAAACCGAGCCGAGTTCATTAGGGTCGATGCGGTTGGATTACAATTTACAAGTAACTACGATATCGTCAATGATTGTTTTGAAGATCCATAATAATTTCACTTGTACTCTTTGCTTTTTCTTGTATTGTTTTGGTGTAGTTTGGAAGATCTATACATAAAAACGGATTCGTCCTGAATGGCTAACTGACGGATCAACGCACAGTCTTAACAGCTGATCCTAAAAATCTGAAACTTGGATGAGTGTCCTTTACATGATGTAAGAATCCAAAAAGGAAGGGTTTTCCGAAATTCTACCTTTTATGGTGTAAAAAAGAGGAGCAAAGTCACCACTCACCGGTTGTTACAGCAGAAATATTAGAAATAAATATAAACTCTTGAAACCAAGCCGGGTTTATTAGGGTCGATGCGGTTGGATTACAATTTACAAGTAACTACGATATCGTCAATGATTGTTTTGAAGATTCCGTTTCGGTTACGGCTAATCTATGAATAATAATCTTATATTTACTGTTATATAAACTTTTTCTTGTATTGTTTTGGTGTAGCTTGGAAGATCTTCAATATAAGGAGATATTTTGCCTGTGAAATGTGTATAAAGACAAAAGATTTATATGATAGTTACATGAAGCTTACACGTAACAATAATTTAAAACGAGTTGCCTAGTATAATATTATTTCATCCACATGTACAGTTTTACATTTAAAATGAAAAATTAGAAAGTTATAAGAAGTAGGGGCTAGAATATTCAATTGAACTCGAAATGCAGACGTCACTAGTAGAGAGTATAAAGGTTTAGAAACTACAGTCAGACACTGATTGCCTCTTGACTGCTGTGTACTGACTAACTAACCCTTTACAATCTAACTCATCTGTACAAAGTATTTCCAAATGCCAGAACACTAAACTGAAAGCTTTACGTCATTCAGCTTGAACGCAAGAATATTCAATCTACTCAGACGCTTTCCAGTGAAAACTCCAGCAAAAAATAAACAGGAAAAAACAAAACCATACAAATTATTGACCTGGATGTGAAATTGTTCCAGCAAAATCGCTCAGTAAATTTTTCGCGAAGTTAAATCGATTATAAGTTCATAAAAGTCTAAACTGGAATAAGTGAGTTACCACTCGGCATTCAAGCACCGCACTCTACAAAGTCAAGCGAAATGGCTAATTTATGCCAACTATTCTCAAACTAAGTCATGCGTTAACTCTGCAATAAAACAGACCAAAATGCAACTGCATAACGTATACGGAAAGTTTGGGAACTCGAGGTTTGACAATGCGCTTAGTTTCTTTTAGTGCAGTTGAAAATAAAATGTGCGATGGAAAATTTTGACTTCCTGGTTATGGAAGTGCAGTAATTGCGAAAATTTTAGTTTCCCAGATTTCAATGGAAATATTAATTTCGACCATCGCTGAATCTATTTCGAAAAGTTCCGTTTCTAAAAGTTTCCGGCATTATTTTAGTGTTGTAATGGCTCAAAAAATGATTTTTCATAAAATTTTGAAATTTTGTCATTGTCACTTTAGTAGTATCTATGTAGGTAGGTATGTACATTTCACTTTTTGACGGTGACATTAAAAAAAATCTAAAATGTCATTTTAAGGTTATGTGAATGACTTGACTGAAGAAGAATGAAAGAATTATTTGGAGGTCAAAAAGTCAAAAGATGGTTTCTTTCACTTATGTTATTTAGATTTGTCTACGATCGAATTCGACAATTTTAGCATAGCTTCACCAAGACCTGCAAAGCTATGTGAATTCAGAATTTCGCAAACCGGTTAAATTCTAGATTCTGTGTGTGAATTATAACGAGGATAACATTGATATTCGGAAGGATTGGAAACTTTCAGTTGATATAACGCGTATATATACGTAGTACTGCTTCCCGTGACGTGGCATATATAAAGTAATAGTAGATATTTTTTTCGAAAATTTAATATAGCCTTTATTCACCCAAGATAGTGTAGCTTCTCAAAAGAGAAGGATTCTTTTAAATCTGTCAAGTCCTTTCGGAACCTACTCATTTCAAACAAACAATCAATTCTTTTCTCTTTATAATATTAGTATAGAGTATAGATTACGCGTGCGAAAGTACCTATCCCCCTTTATTCTTTTTACGGTGAATTATATAAAAATCCGTTCTTTGTTATGAAGAAGTATATCTCACACTTCTTGACAGCAGAAGGAATATTCCTGCTGAATTTCATGTATGTATATAGTTAGGTGTTGCGGTTTAAGAGAGATCGTGATAAGTGTCTTTACCACGGTACATTTCTTTTATATGGATACTTAGATTAACAGATGTAACCATTAACAATTAATAACAAGATATATTATTAGATCGTAGAATTGTAAATGGTTACATGGATGATGGATACAAAAAATAAAAAAAGTATGTCCTTTCAGAAATCCGCTACCCAATGCTTGATGAAAACCTTTTAACGGCCAATATAGGCGAAAAAACTAAAAATAAAATCCTCCATAGCGTGGTCACGCCAATTTCTAGCACCGTCCATACTCGATTGTCATCGGTGATTGCTTTTTCAATTAAATTTTTGAGTTCCATCGACGCTGCGAACGCGTAGAATGATATAATTGTTTTAAGAAGAAAATCAATTTAGCGTGTTAAAAAATGGGATTTTTCTATGTTCGGAAGTAGACTCTGTTTCATCCATTTACGTTTTTATGTGAATATTGTTGGATGTAAGAGAATATAAGTTGATAAGACTGCTTGTTAGTTCTTTATTTACAATAGAATTTGCTTATTTTTTACCCGGCCACGGAAAAGAAAAATAGGGTTATGTTTTTGACCTGTATGTATTTATGGTTGTATGTGGGTATGTTCATCTGTTTCTTCATAACTATGACAATACTAGTTGTCATAATTAGGCAAATGAGGTGTCGTTTGAAGCCTTGATCTTCTGGTTAATAAATAAATTAAGTAAAATAAAAATATAGGTAAGAGATCTAGAGTAAAATAAAATTATGAATTTATAAATTAATATATACGGATACCTTAAAATAAGGTGCCATTTTTCGAAATACCGCGGAATTTTTTGCCTTTACCTAATTCTAAAATTTTTAAATGTTAAGTTCAAAAACATTTGAAATGAAATCGGGCATTACTCAACAATATGACTGTTTACACCCCGTTCCCACTTGTCGTGTGTCGTGCACGGATTTTAATCGTAAGTTCCAGTGGCAGAACGACTACGAATTAAATAAACGCAATTTAAAATCTTAAGACTCAGTCTGGAATTTACGACTAAATTCTAAATAGAAATGTACATTTAATTACAGGAAGATATAAGATTATCTAATTATACTTAACTTTTAATATATTGTTAGCGGAACTGTTTGGAATACATGACTGGGTGGTTGCCTAGTGACGGTTGTTGATGTCAAGACAGAGGACATAGCGATATGGGGATATAATTGTATAGAGGACTGGAATAGACATGTATAATTAACAGTAGTTGTATTATTGTTCCCTTTTGAACTGCCTCTAATATACATATGTGTTTACATAATTCTTGCCTGATATTAAAAATTAAATAATATTTTAAAAACAAAGTCTTATTTTATGAAAATAATAGATTTTTATGAAACTTATCAATAAAATGTGTAACTTTATGAACATGATAAATCACACACATTTTATTATTTTGTTTAAACCATAACACTTTATAAAGGATTCACAGTATAAACTAAGTCTTCACCATAACGTATGACACGAAGAAAAAAAATACAGAATATAATGACCTATTGAAAAGCTGTGAAGGTGTATTTTTAGTCTGTGCATGGTCTGTGCTGTCGCCGTTTGCAGGCTTTCCATTAATCAAAGATGTCAACACGAAGTATGTAGTCACGGTCTGAAGGGTGATAATGGGGGCAATGTACCGTCATGGAAATGAAGCGTTTGACAGTACTCTAGAACATAGATAATATAAAAATTGCTTGTTCATAGCACATTTTACGGGTTAAAATCTTTGAAAATTCAATTGATTTCGTTTTGAGAAGATTTGTTTTAAGGTAAAGGTACCTAGCTCTGAGGTATTCGAAATAAGGCAAAATCAACAAATTCATAATTATGTTCTAAGTAGGTTTATTAATAAATAAAATCTTTCTAGAACAAAATAAAATTATGAATTAGGCCGGTTTTTCGAATACCTTGGAGTTAGCTGTAGCTGGCAGGTGTAGTCTTTTTTTTGTTGACGCAGGGTAAATCTTCATAGATACCCGACTCCTGGGGGGAAGGCCGGTTACGTGAGATTGTACTCACTAAAACCCCCTGCGATGGCCGCCACAGCACGGAAAACGGAGAGGCTACGGGATCGCTTTCTTAACAGAATTCTGTATATTATTGTTATTGTTTGTTTGTTGATCGATTAGACAGAATTGTAATTAATTGTATGTATTTAAAAATGTTTGAATGGAATGGATGAATGTAAAAAGTAATATAAGTGACTTAGAACTTATAGATATAAAGCGATGTTAGAGAAATATACAATAGAATTTGAAAATTACGAGTATATATATAAAGTACCTTTCCACGTTTAATCACAAGAAAACAGAACTAGAATATATCTTGACTATCACAGCTGTACAATTAAACAAGTATGCGTATTCGTAGAGAGATATTCATAATATGGTACATCTATTCGGCCTTAAATGTTACAGTTACATAATACAAGCTATTTGTAAAACTACAAGCACACCTGTATGATATCACGGGTAGATCATTAAGTACTAGGTGAGTTGAACAAATAAATTATTAAATCCGAGCAACTGTGTGCAAAAATGTTTATAAAATTTTTACGGGTAGGTTCTTTCTTAATCTATTAAAAATACCGATTATCCTTAAATTTCTAAACGAAGCTTCGGATCATTAAACTAATTGTAAGTTAGAAAATAATTAATTTCGAAACAGATATTTTAAAACATAATTCACATTTTCAATACCGAAAACGTTAACGTGTAATTAACTATTTTTAATTACAGAGCAACCATTTATTTGACCTGATACGAGTTTTATTGTGGTATTCGAGCCATGAAATTGGATTAAATCAATATTTGACTACTTAAGTTATTATCAGAACAAATATTTCGTTAAAACTGTCAAGGTGAGACACCTAATTCCTAGACATTTCGAAGGTATTCGATACCTCGGAATTAGGACTCACTTACCTTAAAAAAAACGTTACACAGCCTGTACATATCCCACTGTTGGGCATAGGCCTCTTCTCCTATTAGGGAGAAGGTTATGGAGCCTAATCCACGACGCTGCTCCACTGCGGATTGTTGTATATATATGTGTCAGAATTTCTTCCGGCACATGGAGGTTTCCTCACGATGTTTTCCTTCACCGCCGAGCTCGAGATGAATTTAAACACAAATTTAGCACTTGAAAATCCAGCGGTGCTATCCAGGTCACTTAACTTAATGGGAATATATTAAGTATCAGTTTACTGTGAAGTTTAGTGTATTAAGTATTGGTCTAGAGCCATTTTGGAAACGTTACGGTCACGTTATGTGAACTTTTAAACGTTAAACAATATAAAAGTGACAAATAGACTACAATAGTATACACCATACACTCGGTGTCTGTATGTGTCACCGTAAAATTATAAAAACCGTTAGATTACAATCTATCTAGCGAGATTGTAAACTCTCGAAAGATTGTGAACTCCATTCAAAAGTTAGGTTAGTTTAGGTGGGGTATTTTTTATTATTTGAAGCGAGTTGGGTTAGGTTAGGTTAGAACTTATTTAATAATTAAATTTAAACTTAACCTAAGTCAATATAAGCAATTTAGATCGTAATTTATCGAAAAATAAATGCTAAATTAAATTATATTTTGTTACGTTTTACAAGCTATCGATAGTTTACAATCTCGCTAGATAGATTGTAATCTAACGGTTTCTACAATTTTACGGTGACATGTGTATGTCTGTATGAACGCTTTGTTCACTATCAGCCGATTGTCATGATTTATGAAATGCGTAATCACTGACCAAGTTTTATGATAGTTGTTCCTAGTTAACAAGGGATGTCGCTAATTCATTAGGTACCATATAAAATTGCTTCTCCTTGACGCAATAAATTAATAATAAATTCTTTAACAATTAAAACTGTTTTAGTTATGGTCTAAGAGGACTATGTGTCTACGTGGCGTGCAACCAAGAATAACAATAGGATGATGAAGAACTTGTAAAAGTGTACTTTTTACACATTTCGTTTAAAATTACTAGAACTTTTACAAGATCAAAGCCCTTCAATTTCATATTCAACTTTAAGTGAATATTAAATACGAAATAACAAAAACACTCATATCCCTCTCATTTGAATATTAAACGCTACAAAGCAGTCGAGTTAAAACAGGCTAAGCAAACATTTGAAATAAGGACGAGTACATAAACCACACGCGGGCTTAGGGAACCTACCCATACTACATTTGTCATATTACAAAATAACAAAAAATGAAGCCGTATTCACATTCTTTAGAACAGATTTAAAATACTAGTATTTATTATTTAACTCTCATAAAGTCATAAAACATAAAACATTTATCATTCATTGTTCTAGTGCTCAATTGTCACTATCAAATCTCGTATTTAATAACCGAGACCATAGAACTCATCATCTCTATCATGATCTATGTTTTAAGAGATTTTGATTGCCTCCCCCGAGTCCCCCGGTCACCGAGACCATTCGTAGCATATACTAAGTAAGTCTCCCTCCCCCCCTTCTCAAAATTTGTCACATAGTAGGTAACACGAATTTTGGTGACCTTTTATTTCTTGAATTTCAAAACTTTTGACTGCTACAGCTTTTTTTTTAAATTTCAAATCTGAATTAACGACTACTTAACAAACATTTTTCCCACCCCCTAAATATAATAAGTCACGTAGTATGGGTACGCTACCTTACAATCAAAGTTAACATCGGCATTTTCAATGAAAGCGTCATAGATCACGCCCTCATGGTAATGTAAACACCGGTATTTACCGTCAAAACAATTTTTCAAAGCAAAGTAAGCGGCCGCCGCAAATGTAACCAGCGGAGCGCGAATGTGTTTCAAACTTCGTGGCGCCGGGTGACAAATGATCCGTGCACTGAAAAGTGACAGAGGCTTAGTATCGTGTCACACTGCCCTTATGTTTTTATGGAATAAATTCGATGACAGATCGGTATTGTAGTCTCAGAATGCTTTTGTTTTCTACGGTGTCATCTATCATTTATCGACCAACTTAACACATATTAAGTTGACATCACAAAAACATTTCTATATCATTATTTCTTAGAGAACATTTTTATGTCTTCTGCCATTTTACGGCGAACTTAATGCTTTGGATGACGTCATACAAAAGTTTTCAAACATACACACAGGTCAAAATCACCTTTTTACTTCGCCGTAGTCAAAACGGCTTTATATTGTGACGTATAAAAGTCACGCCCGAAAAGGATCTAATTTCATGCAAAAAAGTCTTACCATCACTCGTGTGCTAGAGCCATAATTGTGACCCCAAAATGTTTTAGTATTTGATATTTCAATGTATAGACTTTGAATACATTAAACTTCGATATACTCTGATAACTATATTCTCGTAATATTCGAGCAAGTCGTTAATATATGATGAGATAACTCAATGGATTATTATATCTATGACGTGTGACACATTCGACAGGCTTCACTACGCTTTAGGATTTGAAATTAATGAAATATTAATTTGTAACAGAGTTCTCCTTACTTTTTAAACGTTGTTATTATCTAGTCTACATTTTAGTACTAATTTTTAACGAAAAAAAATATTAAAATCGTTAACTAACTATTACTCGAAATATATCGATAATTCGATATCTATCTAGTAATTAAAAATAAATAAAACTTATCTAACTTCTTTAATTATAGGACCAATATCAAACTTTACTATATAGAATACACAAAATTATAGTATTTTAGTGAGATATAATATAGGTATATAGCTAATTGTGCCGAAATAGTCACAAACTGAATACAATGCTACGACATCAGCCATTTTTATTTTCCCCATTCAAGATAATAATTAATTAACTAATTAAAAGAATAAAAACGTATAAAAACAATCCTTCATTATTGACTTTATATCTGTTGTCATTTATAAGGGCTTTTATTTGTCAACGGGTCCTGATATACGGGGAATCCATTTTACGATAATTACGTAATTACAGTATTGATTTAAAGTAATAATACTGTACTCGTATTGTGAAATAAAATGAAAATATATTCAAAATAAACCTGGTTCCCGTCATTGTTCGTATATGTATTGGATATGCAGGCATGGAAATATAGTTATACGCTTGACTGAAATGCTTTTATCTGTCAGGGAAAGTATTATAAAATTATATATTATATTTATATAAAATTATAGGTATTTAACCTATTATATTTTTTTATTTGCTCCTTGCTTCTTCTTGTAGTAATATTCTATTAATCCCTGACCAAAAAAGAGGGGCGTTGTATAAGGTTGACCGCTATATTTGGCTGTGCGTCTGTATCTGTCTGTGACACCGTAGTTCCTAAACGGGTGAACCGATTTGGATCTAGGATTTTATCTATACATGGACTTAGCACAACATGACCTTCTCTTTCGTTCCCGTCTGTCAGTTTTCATCTCAACAGTCACTCTTTTCGTACTCATGTCATCTTACATTCATCTTTGACCCCCTCTTTCGTATCTTATTATGAAATTCATTATTAAAATACACATAGATTATTATTATGAAAATACACATAGATAGATAGATAAAGCGTTACATAAAACATAATAATTAGGTCTATGGGATTGTTTGACAAGTTCTATACCTATATGATGAAATATTTAAAATGTTGTAACTATGAACATATAATGGTTCATTACTATAATAATAATAACTAATACAGTACATTAGATATACTAAAGACTAAATGGCCTAGGTGCGGCTAATGACACAATATTTTAATGCTTAGGTAATGGTTATTAAATGTCAATATAATTGGGCAGAAGTAAACACTCATGAAAGTATTTTTTTAATGAGTCCATTATTTCATCGCTTAAAAAATAATTTCTATAAAACAACTCTGACTGAAAATGACTTCATTAATGTTTCATTTGTCCCAAAATGTTAATTCCACTGAAATAAAAAATAGCAGTGTCCTCTTTCAATCGGATGAAATTAATCGATTCGTACTTAAATCAGAATAGTATTAAAATATGTAATTCGAAAACATTGAAAGCATTACGTTAATGCTTTCCGGTCTAATTCTTATACAAAGACTAATTAAAAATAGACCAAAGAACCCTTTTTATTAATTCCAAAGTTCCATACTTAATAATGCTGAGTCCTTGCCTTAATTTTTTCCTATTCACATCGGAACAAAAAGCCTCATCCTGGACTCAGGCCATTGTCTCAGCGTGATGTAAAAAGGCCAGGGAATTAAGGCCGCAGGGCAAGGAGGGAATATTTCAACATCTGACGGTCCCTCTGACAGGGCCGCGAAAGAACAACGCTCTTGTTATGCACTGTTCTTACTTGTGTCTTGGCAGTTTTTTGGGGTTTCGTAGTGATGTTTTAACCCCTTACCGCATAAATTATGAAGGAGCTGAATAATTTAATTGCAGGACACCAGTTTGCCGCGTCTTAAATAGCCTTAAATATTTTTAAAATCGATGACTTTTCTAAAACTAAAGAATCACTTTTCATTTAACAATCAAGTGCTTCATATGGTATGACGAGGTATTTTTTTTAATTTCATATTTATTTAAATTATATTAATAAGAAACATACAAAACCATAATGGATTCGCATTCGGTAAGGGGTTAAAACCAACTTACACAATAGAGGAGGTTAAATAAATATTTAGACATTGTCGGTGTGTTTATATAGTGACCTTTAACGATGGAAGTTGATTACATTTTTTGTGCTAAAAAGTAATTAATTTAGATTAAAATCAATCTTTTGCAGCTTTTTATATTTGTTCACACTAAACTCCATATAAACAATCTACAAAATATTCCGAACAAAGCCTAAATATTTCGTTCAGGAAGATGAACCCGTTCTTGAGTCATATAATTACTCATATTTGTTTTTTAAGCGGGTCTTATCGCGATAATCGAAACTTAATAACAATACAATATATCATATAATTACAACGAAAAGTGACATTGATTATATAAACATGTACATATTTTTCTGAAATTTTATACTTTGATATTTTCTATTGATATTTCAATATTATTTGCATAGAAAGCATCTTTAAATAGAGTTATGCGATATTTTATTCAGCAAATAGTGTACGGTTTTGTTGGATTAGTTTCATGACGCAATAGCTATTTCTCTGATTTTTGAGTTTTTGCACGTAATTTTACTTTAAGATAGCTAGCATTCTTTATTTTTATTTTTAGCTTATTTTTATAAAATCTTTAACCTTGTTTATTATTTCATTAATAAAAAAGTAAGAAACTATACATCTTTTAGAGACATAAAATTTGTCAGAAATGTTTCTCCAGTATAGAAATCCAAACATAACGAATTGTAGAGAATTTTACCCATGAAGGGTTGAAAAGGTATAAATCAGTTTGTATATTAAATAAACGGGAATTAAACTCTTTTTATTCCAAAAATAAAATTATAAAGTAAACATTAATGACATAGGTATAGAAATTCTCGCGTCATCGTATCCACAAACTTTCAGTACAAAAACATTAAAGATAGAAATTTTTATGAGGAAAAAAAAGAGTAAAAAATTCTAATTCCGATCCCAACTCAGTTTCGGCCAAACGGCCACATAACACATTCAAAAAATAAAAGAACCTCTTTTATACCAAGACTAATTCACACCGTTGATTAAAATTTCAAAGAAACATATTTGGCACAGAAGAGTAGATACGAATACAAAAAAAAAAATAAATAAACATCCGATAGAATAAAAAAAGAGAAAAGAAAAAAACATTCGAGATAAGGTCTGTCGGCGCTGTTAAAGGCTTTAGAGCGCCTTTATCCGGACACTTGGACACCGATGCTCGGACGGATAAGGTAATTTCCTTTACAGAACCAGCCTCGGGTATTATGAAGTTTGAAGTTAAATTAAAACTGCGACTTCTATTAGTGCAAAACATTAAGTAACTAAGTTCACATGAAAGGAGATTGAAAAACTGTTTCCGTTGTTGCAAGTTTCTTATCTGGTTTGTAATTTCTTGTTTGGTTGAGACATAAAAATTAATTTTTTGTTTATGAAAGTGAATATTAATACAATTACACAAAAAGTTAAACTATGATAGTAAAGTAAAACCCAAGTCAAACCCTGGCTAGCACAGCTGAGTTTTGAAGTGCTGAATTTGAATTAAAGTCATATCGTGCTCGGCGGTGAAGTAAATATCGTGAGGAAACCTGCATGCCTTGAGAATTCTGGGACATGTGTATCCGACAACGCGCAATAGAACAGCGTGGTGGATTAAGCTCCTAACCTTCTCTTTAATTGGAATGGAGGCCTATGCCTAGCAGCCTATGACTTTTTTACTTTAATCAATACATATGTAAATTAAATTGAAGTGTCCGTGTGTAATACGTAAAATCAAATGACAGCTTTTTACGAAATGCATATTAACACGTTTTGTCTATTTTTCTATTTGTAGCATGTTTGACATTTTCGGCAATTAGACTTTAAAAAAGTTCAGTAGATTCATTAAATGCGATTATTGTTTGACCACATTTTAAGTATTGGTCACTCATCAGAATAATGATGCTTGTCCTTTTATTCTAGGAAATTATTTTAAACGTCGCTCACGTCAACATGTCACAGCATGTTATAATTAATTGGGTATTAAATAGTAAATGTATATTAAATAACAATCTGGTTTATATTATACATAAAAATTTTTAACAAAAAATTAAACCGACTTCAATAGTAAACTGAAAAGCTAAAAATAATCTTTTTACTCTACAACATTTTGAAGTCG
>JAPEIZ010349032.1:0-14522 GCA_026122275.1 Junonia oenone
GAGTTAGTATCCCATAACACAAGTCTCGAACTTACTTTGGGGCTAGCTCAATCTGTGTGATTTGTCCGTATATATTTGTTTATTTATTTATTATTATTATTCTATTAGCAATATTTAGACTAAAATTGTCGGTAGGTTTAGTGTTAAAATATTTAACATATAAATGGCACATTATTTCTTAGTATAACAGTTGTTGAGGACGTTATAATTAAATCTGTAGCCAGCTTCGTTCACGTCTTTTGTCACTAAGTTGTCGCTGTGGAAGTACACGTAGAGAGGACCGGGTGGTGTGGCTGGAAGAAATTAAATTTGTTAATATATTATGTATAATAAATGGTGTGTATATATGTTTTTTTATTAAATGTTGTGGATATAACATAGTGGTCTTTATAATTAAATTTAATGAGTGGTTTGAACTGCTCTATTTTTACTAAAGACGAAAATTTTCTTTCGATTATTATCAAAAGCAAACAATCAAAGACTTTTTGGTTGGTCGATTTTACTTGAAAATTAGACGGGATTTGAAGGACCTGAAGACTTTAGCACTGTAATTAATGTGACTATATTTTACATTCAAAACGGGACACACACAGAAATTGTCTGTTGTCTCAATAGACAGCTAAAATGTCACCGGTTAAAGTTTCCTTTCTAGTTGAATTGCTGAAAAAGACTACCATAGCCCTATATTTCAGGTAACCACCATGACACCTGATACTCCTTTGAAAACGGGAAATGAATGAAGGTCTTGAATGACCTTTTTCACACGACAACCACGACAATCTTCTAACAATGGTCGCTGGACCCAACATCTACATCAGCCAGACGAAAAATTGTTATAGAAAGTTTACTAAAAATACCAAAACTCATATTCCTAGGTACTTACAAGCAATAATCTGGTTAGCGGCACTCGCGCCACAGAACTTGGAGCCACGTAGACCGTCAGCTGTCTCCGCTTCAGGGATGAACAGGTAGTCTTCAGACTGCGGGAAGCCCTGGGTCACCGGGTTGACTTGGCAGTCTGTATCCAGGTAGAGGTTGGAGTCGTCGTGGTAGGCCATGTCGAAGCTGGCTGCTGTTAACCTGGGAAAAAGATGGTGGGTTTTTATAACCTGAGTAATATGTTGGGTTTGGCTAGGTCTGTTTGGAGAAATGGAATGGATTGAGATGATTTTGTTCAAGATTACATTTGTATTTTGAAAATCAAATGAATCTACTACGGGTTCAGAATGTTAAATCATAGACTTGAGAAGAAATCGCGAAAGAAAATCAGCGGGACAACTTTTTTTTGTTTGCTTTTTTTCAACAATGTCATGATTAATTACAGATGGTCATAAAATATTGAGATAGCCTGAAGACGATTGCTTTATTGCCATATTGTGTCAATGAAATGAAAGCCAAAGTTTTAATATTTCTGGTCCTATAAACGAAAATTAAGTTGGAAGATTGTGGAGAGTATTTTAAAAACAAATTGTGAAAGGTTTTGGTTATTCTCAAATAAAAATGGATAGAAATCGGATACTTGGGCAAAATTAAGATATTAGGCTACCTATAGGCACAATAGCTATTTTATCGTTTTGGTTAGACTACCTATTTGTTAGTTAAGAATAGATTACAATGTGGTAGTAAAAACAATACAAATAAACAAAAAATCCACAAAAATATTTCAAAATCAACTTACTTAATACCACAGACATCGGAATTTCGTTTAAAGCAGGTAGCATAAGCCATGTTCGCGATGTAGGGACCAGCGCCGCGGTTGTAGTTGAAGGACTCGAAGAAACCCGCGCGGTCGGGGTAGTATTGGAGACAGCCGGGGGGCGCTAGAAATTATTAAAATAAAGATATATTTTCCGATATTATTATAAATAATTAAAATTTAGAATAAAACGAGTTTTTTTTAAATTTTACAATTTTTTTGTTTACACAACAGTTAAAGTGTGATGTAAACTATAATAGTTATTCCATTAAAAATTATATTTTTATTTTATTTTTAATGTGAAATTCGAAATACATACGTAACAAAAAAAAAACGTAACACAGCCTGTACATATCCTACTGCTGGGCATTGGCCTCTTCTCCTATTAGGGAGAAGGTATGGAACTTAATCCACCACGCTGCTCCACTGCGGATTGGTGGATATACATGTGTCAGAATTTCCTCCGGCACATGCAGGTTTCCTCACGATGTTTTCCTTTACCGCCGAGCTCGAGATGAATTTACATTCGTGCTATTAGCAAATTTAAGAATAAGAGATAAAAGGTCCCCCTCTATAAAGGTATTTGAGTTCATGCCTGATAAATATCTTGCCGAAGTTTATTAATATTTGACCAGGGTCAAAAACATCCCTCCAAACCTTAATCGACTGTTATAAGAGCTTTTTATTTTTTAAATAATCTTATAAAATGTACAAAGCATATATACAGGGTGTGCCAGAAAGTGTGGATCAAATCGAACAAGGGTGAAATACGGATGAAGGAAACTTTTGGGGTCAGAAGATGGCAAATGACTTCATCCCTGTTCGATTCGATCCACACTTTCTGGGACACACTGTATAATACCTAGGTAATTTCACTTTATTAAACGTTATATAGAATTGTTTCAATTTACAAATTAAATTCAGATTGACTACTACCTATTATTCTCGAATCATATAAACATTTTTTGGTAGGTTACTCACCAATCAAGTACTCATCTCTATCAGCGGTGCTCGTAAAGGGAGTTGACGGTAGGGATGCTGTGATAGCATCTAGGAGACCATCTCTGTATTTACTGTTGACAAAAACATTATTACATTAATAATTATTTAACTATCAGGTGATAATATTAGATCTTAATTAAAATTCATTCATTTTTGTATTGAGAATAATTTACTATGGTAACTGTTGGTTCCACTATTTAAAGAAAGTGTAGTTTAATGGGATTTATGACTTTTTTTCTGCTGATAGCCTTGTATTATAGATAGGGCAAAAATCAAAAGCTTTAAATATTTTGACTTATAACTAACTAACTCTAAAAGTGGACTGATTTAGATGTAATTTTGAGCCTATATTTGAGGGGATCCCTGGACCCTGGATTGTTTGAAAATACAATTCATCGTGAACGTAGAACAGTGACGGATCTAACAAATATCAAACTTTACAGGAGAGCCATTTCGAATTATCATGTTAGTCATTATAGTATGAAAATTTATCAAATCCGTCAGTGTTGCGACTGAATAATTTGACATTTAGAAGACATATAATTTTTTTTTCAACTCCATAATAAAACTTACACAAAATAGTATCCAAATATGGTAATAAGTAAATTTCGTATTTTTTTCAAATCCGTCATTGTTCTACGATCACGACGAATTGGACCCGATAGGTGGCGTTGTTACTGGATAGTACAACGTCTGTCGGGTCTGCTAGTTAATATAATAGAACATATTAAGTTTTTTCTACAACTCACCCCAACGTGTTAAAGCACTCAAGCTGCGTAACTTTAAGCTTCCACGTAGCCTGTGGCAAGTTGGGCTGAGAGATACGATCGGCGAGCTTAAAGTTCAGTCGGATTGAGCGACTGTTGGTCGACGCGTTCACTCTTACGTACACTGGAGAAAAAAAAATGTAGTTAATTATAGAGCTGCGATCGTAGAGTTTTTTTTTCTCTTAAGAGATCGTAATTCTTACATAATATTATATTCATTTTATTCCAGAAAGGTTGAATTTATTTTAAAAATATGGTAAAACTTATTAAATTATTGATTACATATTTGTTTCAAATACCTCGAAATAAGGTGACTTTAACTTATTGTTAGCTACGATCTCTTAAAATACATCAAGTATGCTGAATTCCGCCCTTAGTGCATCGTGTGTTGGAAACTCTTTCTGCTTTGAATTGCCGATACTGCTGAGGACGTCCATACGGAGGCAGTAGAAATCCAAGGCGTGCATTTCCCTTCCCGCTTATACATATAAATTATATACCAACGCACCCAAATTACTTTTAAATAGGTACCTATACAGTCGACTAGAACACGACGAAGCCACAGAGTAGATATAGTATACATTATCTATTCTGTGATGAAGCACTCCCTTTTATTACTTTTTAGTGAAGTAATTTTAAGCTGGGATAAGAATGGTTACTTACTATGTTGGCCGCTGTTATCACCGCACAATGACGGCAGGAAGTCTGAGTTGGCGTGCAGGTTGGTCACTTGGAAGATATCGTTCTTGCAAGTGTAGCCTGGACGATGAGTCACGTTTTCGACTGGGTCCACCTGGGGAGGTCATGTTTTACTTAATTTGGGCAATTGGGTATATTGTTTGGTGAAAAAATTACTATTTTTTTTTTGTAGTTTTGCTGAAGTAGATTT
The DNA here is from genome assembly GCA_026122275.1 of Junonia oenone. Classification (NCBI taxonomy): domain Eukaryota; kingdom Metazoa; phylum Arthropoda; class Insecta; order Lepidoptera; family Nymphalidae; genus Junonia; species Junonia oenone. The sequence continues at coordinate 4,355 of JAPEIZ010349032.1, forward strand.
AGGACAGTATAATTTAAAATTCTCGAGACTGAGATTAGGAAAAGAGATAAAAGTTATCTTGATTAAATACTCCGTTCTCGATATAAGTGTATACAAATAAAAAATATTACAAAAAAAAATGACGCAGATAAAATTAATAGCTGAACTTTGTTTTACATGCCTAATTTATGCAAAATTCGTTAAAAACAATAAAAAAATTTGTAAATCTGTCACGCATAAAATTTTCATGACATTTTCACCGTAAATTAATATAAGTAAAGTAACAGCCTGGAAATGCAAAGACCTCCTCTCGTATTAAGTTTAATGGTATATGGTAGTCTAAGTAAGGTCACTTTATAAAGGGTCAAAACTTACAGTGGTAGGTGGAGCAAGGTTAAACGTCTCAAAGTCGATCCTCATCTGACAAACATTGTTGTTGTTGATCTCAATGTTGTAGGAGCATTCCAATCCTGAAGACTCCTTGTTCAATGGCGGGTTGATGAAGACAGCCACTTTCGTATTCGTTCTTATATCACATGCGTTTACTGCGAAAGAATTTAGAAGTCATGAGTTGTCCCATAAAATAGGTACCTATATTTAAAAGAGTAGAAAAGAATATTGTAGGTAGGTATTGATTTAGAGAAAAGGTGGCAATGCAATTGCTTTTTTAAGTAAAATACATGCAAAATAATGCGCCAAAAATTTATGATAATAGATATTATTTGAGATCGCGAGAGCAACAACGGTCCGACAACGTGTTTTACGAAATTGAATAAATGGTGTATTTCTTTGCACGCAAAACGAGTTAACAATGATTTCTTAATTTAATATGAGATGGGAATCAAGATATAGTTTATTTTATAGTATTGCGACATTTCAAAAAATCTGATAGTTCGCGTAGTTGGAATTATGCATGTTACCTAATTAAACTCTGCGAATAGGGCTTTTTTGCTCTCGCAGGCTCATTTAGTACCTAATACCTATTAGGTACTTATGAACGCAACTTTAACATCTGTCCTACGATCTTTGTCATTAATACTTAGAGAGCAAGTGGCAAAAAGTATCTTCTACGTAAAATATTGTATTTTAATTATTAAAATAATTGATTGCACATTAAACTGCCCATTAAGATATTCGCCCATCGTAAAAATATAGGCAAGGCCAAATTGAGCAATGTTTTGATCTTTTGTAAATTATGAACATAATTTTATATGCATCAACAACAACTCAAAACCATCAAAAATATACCATCTCATCTTCAAAAGTCAATTAAAACCCAAACTTACAAGAACAACACGTAGCGAAAACACCACAGAATCCAATCGCCTTTCCTCCCTGGGTATTACACTGGTTCCTGGATAAACAGACACCGCCTGTAGACCGGTCTGTTCCCTGGCAAGGCTCTCCGTTGCCGATTGTGAAGATGCTGCCTGGATTCTGACGGGGCGCTGAAAGAATTAGGTTTTTATGTAAAATCTTATTGCCTTGTATCGGTGAACAATCACATTTCTTGCAAGATTTTTATTGATTTTATAAATAGCCATTAAACCGATTTTGATATTTAGCAATACTCTTTATTGCACTGAATCATAACATAAAATTGGGTACATAATAACTTAGTGGGCAAAAGCGGACTTATCTCTAGAAGAGATCTCTTCCAGTCAACCTATGGAGGTGAGTGAAATAGTCAATTAGCGGGCAATTATGGATGGTTTCCAATAATCAAAATCAGTTCAAACTGAGAGTTACACGATGGAACAAAAAATAATTCCTTTCCTTGTCTGTCATCAAACTCTAACCATGTCATAGGTGTTTATCATTCTTAAGGCAAATTTTCACGTTAACTCTATGTTAACCTTTCCAGATTTTTGTAAGCAGAGCAGTATTTTGCAACCAAGTCGCTTTGCTATTGCGAATTTCAACCTACAGCGCTCCTGGTGGAAAATTAACGAAACTATATTTTCCACACAATTTTGTTAATGCAAAAGTAACAAATAATTATAACTCTTAAAATATTTATTATATGCACATAAAATTTAAGTTAATAATTAAACATTAATTCGATTCCACTTTCTTTTTTAAGGAATTTCTATCATTTTTATAAATGGTTCGTATCTAAGTCCTGCTATTAGCGCCATCTACCGTGCAATAGCGGTATCAACTTACTTCGGAAGACATCCGCCGCGGCGCATATTTGCACTATCGCGAATAGCAAAATTCCACTGTGTTTGACGAACGCCATCTTTTGGTCTTAATCTGAAACAAAAATAATATAATATGTATAATTATTTTGTATACTTATAGAGATACTGAATATTACACGTGACTTTGTCTGCGCCTATGATTGTGTGTAATTCCGGTGGGAATTTTTTTGGAATAAAATATAGCCCATAGGCTAGGGCATATCCTAACCCAAGGTATAAGTTCACCATTTCAATTTTCAGTCAAATCAAACAAACATCCAAATTTATAATTTTTCGCGTTTATAATATTAGTAAGAAATAAGATAAGATCTAATATTAATACTAATAGAAAACTCTGTAAACTGGTAGTCAGGCGCGGTCCGCAGGGGGGGTCACAGGTGACATGCCCCCCCCAAAACCATACATGTCAAAGGAAAAATTTTTGGTAGCAAAGTAAAAATGCAGATAAAACATGTCAAAATCTGCAATTTTCAATACTCACGGAAACATTCTAAGTGACTTGTAAGAAAAAGCACAAAATAACTGTACTATAAAGTTTAGTATTTTGTTCGTGACCCCCCCCCCATACCTTGTGACCCTCCACAAAATTTGAAGCTGCGACCGCGCCTGCTCTTACCAGCCTGTAAACACTCACTGCTTCTCCATTCACTCTTCGCTTATCGTTTATTTACCGTTCACGTTATTATCCACATCCTTCTGTCAACTTACCACTCCCACCGCTTCTATTACATACTTGATATCTTGGTTGCTGACTGTCCCCAATACAGGCACGGTCGCAGCTCCAGATTTTGGGGAAGGTCACAAGTTTTGGGGGGGTCACAAATAAAATACTAAACTTTATAATACTGTTATTTTGTGATTTTTCTTATAAGGCGCTTAGAATGTTTCCGTGACTATTGAAAAATGCAGATTTTGATGTTTTATTTGCATTTTTACTTTGCCACCAAAAATCTTTCCTTTGACCTGTATGGTTTTGGGGGGGGGGTCATGTCCCCTGTGACCCCCCTTTGGACCGCGCCTGCCCCAATGGTCATCGTTCTTTCATTCATCGCTCTCTTTACTCAAGCTTCTCACCCTCGATAACCTACCGCTCTCACCGCGCTGTTTACTCCCTATCATACCACTCCTCTTGTCCAGTCACAATTTCCTTCTATGACTCACCATTCTCTATCCTCACTCTTCCCTCACACTCACCGTTATTCCCCCTCGAAGAGCTCAACGAGCGCCTTACAGTGCACACTCACCGTTATCCTGATCACTCACTGTTGACGTCACTTAGCGCTCTCTCTGTCTATCATTTACTACTCTCCCAGTCCCTAAGTCCCTATTTTACCACTCACTGCTTTCTCTCATCATTTACCGCTGGCACTGTTTATTAACTACTCCTGCTGTTTACCCCACCCACTCTTTATTTTCTTCCATTATCTACCATCGCTCACTAATCCCCCTTTACTCACCATTATCCCCTCCAACCAGTTCCACCGGCGCCTGCCTCAAGCAGTGCTCCAGCTTGGGCAGCACATGTTGCTGTAGCAAGGGCGTCATGGCGGGCCCCCAGGCGGCGCGCCAGGCCCCCAGCAGGGGCCTCGCGGACTGGTCGGCGGGGTGCCAGGCGGACAGGGCGGCGGCCAGGCGGGAGCGGATGAGGGGATAGACCGTGGTTGATAGGGCTGCGCCGGACGTGGCGTGCCAGGGGAGCACCTGGTGGGGAAAAATAAATATATATTTCAGTTATTTATATTTGAAAAAGAACATGGAATACATAAACAAAAATAACGATAGTAATCGCAAAAGTGATACACTTTGCCACAGTCATTAAACACCTAATCAATATTATAATTACTAAAAACCGGATTATAGGCATTTGCATAATATTTCTGCCAGTTTTTGGGTACAATGCGTATATCGGCCATTTCTTAGAAAAATTGCATATTAGAGCCATTTTTACTGTTTTAATTACGTATTTCACCTAAGAATCAAGGATAAAATGCATATTTTCGACGTTTTTGCCTCGTGCTTCGGAGTGTTTTGGTTGACAACCTTTTTTTTTAGCCAGCACTAATTTCGTCATGGAAATGTACCTACGTGATGACTTTTATTTTTTTGGTCACCACTCCAGAAAATTATGCCTCTTACTTTTATTTTATTAATAATTGTACCCAATTTTGCTATTTTTTCGATAAAATATACATATATGCATTTACATTTATTTGCATATTTCGCCATTGTTGTTGCATATTTTTCACTTATCTGCATGCATATAATTACCATTTTATGTTGCATATAATCCAGTCTCTAATAATGACATACAGTTTCTTATAAAAGTAACAAAAGTATTATAATAATACTATCCTAGATATTCAAATTCTTTCAAACCTATCTAACTTTATACCTTTACTAAACTAGCAATACATTTTTATAGTTATTTTTATATATATGAGAATATCTATGAGAAAAAAATAATCACAATAATCAAATAACTTGATTTTTTTAAAAAGAATAATAGATAAATTATGAACACTTATCTTCTATTCTTTTAAAAAATAAAAATTTCATAAAAATCTATCCAGCACTTTTACATTTAAAACCATCATTATATAATAATAACAAACTCACCCAATGATGAACAGGCAGCGTGTCCCTGGTGGGGTCCCACGCTCGCACCGCATCCAATATCCGCGGCACTACGTGTCGGGACGCACAGGAGCGCAGGAGCCAAGTTGGAGCCGCCTCCTTCCACGCCTCGAGCGCTTCTAACATGGGGTTTGGCGAGCGGGGGTTCCATGACCTGGTTGATGGACATATTTAGTGAGACGAAAAATATATGGAACTTATAGGGGAAACTAATTAATATTAACAATTTGAAAGAGATTGTAAAAGATTCAAATAAAGTTCCTTTTTATTTATTTAAATACTTTATTGACCAACAAGAATATAAAGTTAGAAAAAAAATACCGTGATTTTATGTTTGGCCAAGAGGTTGACTGGTAGAGAATGCCTTCAGGCATTAAGTCTGCCTTTTGTATCTACATTGTATAGAGTATATGTATTGTGTGTATAGATAATAAAGTGTTTCAATAAATAAATAAAATCATGAAGGTGGTAACAATAATTTTAGTTTGAGTAACAATATGCCTTTAAAACTATAATATATATAATTGTCTGATTGACTCAAAGGCAGAAGGACTTTTTGCATGTTTGTAGCACAATGAGAACAATACAAGATGGCTGGCACGACTTAAAGGTGGCTGAACCAAATTATAGTAGCCGAGGATTCTACAGGAGATGCCTGTGTGTGTAGACAAAGACAGTTGCTGCTGCTGATGATGATGATGATGTTCATGATGGTGGTAGTGATGGTGATAATGATGATAATGGTGATAATGATGATTGTGATGATGATGGTGATGATGATGATAATGATGGTGATGGTGATGATGATGATAATGATGATTGTGATGATGTTGGTGATGATGATGGCGATGATGATGATGATGGTACAAATAAAGTTTAAACTGAAACATACTCAGCAGCGGTAGCGATGTGAGGCACGAAGTGTTGCCACAGCAGCGTGTTGTAGGACTCGTCGGTCAGCAGGGGGCGCCACTTGAGGAAGGTGGCCACTGGTTCTGAAGGGTTCTGTAGAGGGTTCCACGCGGCCATCATGGCGCTGAAGAGGGGGCTGATGATGTTACCACCAATGGTGCCGAGGCCGAACATTTCGTACTCTAAGGGGAATGTTTCCTGAAAAAAAAAAATTGAATTAAAATAAAAAACTAAATAAAATAATCTATAATACATCGCTATTTGCCAATTAAGTACAATAACGCAGTAAACCTAGGTGTGGGAACATCCTTATTGAAGCAATTAAATCAAAAGTTGTTGATTAGCACTATAATATTAAATATTTTATTAAGGAATACTCCTTTCATTAAAGGAGTTCTGAGAGTTACAAGGTCTAAAATTGTCAATAATCTAAATATTGTTACAACTTACCAGAGACCATAACGGCCATGAATTCCTTAAAGGGACAAAAAACTTAAATCAATTGGCAAAAACAAACACAGACACTCATGAGTGTCTGTGTGTACATCATACCAGACAGATTTATACTGTTCTCGCGGATTATAGCAAAATAAATATTTGTAATCATGGAATTCCGCAAAGTAACGCCTGATTCAATTAAATAATTAGCAAAAAGTAATTAGACAACAAACTTTTACGTAATAAAGGCACAAACCTTTAAATCCGACAGCACTTCGAAGGCAGTCTCAAGCGACACATCCGGCTTGTTCAACGTCTCCACTCTACTCAGAATCGCTTGCACCTTCTCTATAATCTCGTTTTCTTCTTTCAGCTTCTTATTACACTCTTCTAGATCTCGTTCTAGAACTACGATTTCGTCCTCCGCTTGTTGGAGTTCACGAGCGTTTTGGATGATATCCTGAAAATGATTGAACAGTTATTGATCATGTGATGATGATGGTTTATCTTTCTAGTTGAGTGGTTCATAATGTAACGTTTTAGACCATAATGGTCAGTCTAGTTGATTAGAAAATAGTGTATGTAATACGAGCTCCTTAACGTTTTGTGTATCTGTCACAGACATCTTGTTGAATCCGCTATTACATTCATCGTCACACACAGAGCAGTCCCATTCTGATCACTTGGGTCACAGAGAAGTCACATTCTGATCACTCTGATCACAGTGCAGTGACATTCTGATCACTCTGATCACAGTGCAGTGACATTCTGATCACTCTGATCACAGAGCAGTCACATTCTGATCACCCGGGTCACAGTGCAGTCACATTCTGATCACTCTGATCACAGTGCAGTGACATTCTGATCACTCTGATCACAGGGCAGTCACATTCTGATCACCCGGGTCACAGTGCAGTCACATTCTGATCACTCTGATCACAGAGCAGTCACATTCTGATCACTCTGATCACAGTGCAGTCACATTCTGATCACTCGGGTCACAGTGCAGTCACATTCTGATCACTCTGATCACAGAGCAGTCACATTCTGATCACTCGGGTCACAGTGCAGTCACATTCTGATCACTCTTATCACAGTGCAGTCACATTCTGATCACTCTGATCACAGTGCAGTCACATTCTGATCACTCGGGTCACAGTGCAGTCACATTCTGATCACTCTGATCACAGAGCAGTCACATTCTGATCACTCGGGTCACAGTGCAGTCACATTCTGATCACTCGGGTCACAGTGCAGTCACATTCTGATCACTCGGGTCACAGTGCAGTCAAGTGACTCACCTGTTCACAGCAGTCCACCATCAGCTGCAGGTTGTGTGATAGCTCCGGAGCGGCGAATCTCGTACATTCCCTCCTCGGCTCGTGCTCGAAGCGCGGCGCGGCCGCTCGAAGGGCGTGGTAGCCGCTGAGGACCTTCTTCTCTCGGCCCGTTAGGTCTATTACTGGGACGCGTGATAGCTCGTTACTGTGGATAAAAATGTATAAAAAATTTAGATGTCACTATTTTCATACTAATTTCTTTTTACAATTACTGTCTGTCTGTCAGTCTGGTACAATTTCATTCCTAAGCCACTAAACCACTGTCTTTGAATTTTTGTTTCAATATAATATGTTATTTTATTTTGTAAATACGAAATAAATTTTATTTTATAAGATATAACATCATTCTTCTTACTTTATTTAATTTATAAGACAAATTATTGTATATTCTACTAGGTGGTGCTATTAGACAACACACTTAACTCAATGAATAGATTCTACTCAGTAAAACAAAGAGAATAGACTAAAAAGCATAAACAACCGATACTGAGTAAAACTAACAGGCACATGGCATTTTAAAATTTCAAATTTAGCAAACACAAGGAATACCTGCTAATAGTATGCATGGTGGGTTTACCCTCTTGTATGACATCCGCGGCATCCTTGTAGAAGTATCGTCCCTTATGTGACTTTTTCCAATTGCAAGTCTTTTCCTTTGTCCCTTTCTCCGCTTCTTCTTTCTCTTTTAGACGACGTTCCTCCTCTTTTTTCGCTTTTTGCTGAAATTTTTATATTCTTTTAAAGGTTGTTGATTAATGGATTTATTTGGTGAATATATAGTTGTATTATATTTGGCTCTATTTAACAAATTCTTTGTGAATGACACCCTTGGGTGTCATTAGTTTATTTATCTTTTGTCTGGTGACACCAGAGTGGTGGCATTAAATAATGAATAATTTGTTAGCCAAAACAGCAGTAGTTTATAGAAATTATTGCTGCAATTAATTGCAAACTTGTAAATTTGTTAAATACAACACAGAAAAATATGTAATAGGTACTCCTTGAAAATGATTTATTTGCTATGTCACCGTAAAATTGTAAAAACCGTTAGATTACAATCTATCTAGCGAAATTGTAAACTATCGATAGATTGTAATACATAACAAAATATAATTTAATTTAGCATTTATTTTTCGATAAATAACAATTTAAATTACTTATATTGACTTAGGTTAGGTTTAAAGTTAATTATTAAATAAGTTCTAACCTAACCTAACCCAACTCGCTTCAAATAATAAAAAATACCCCACCTAACATAACCTAACTTTTGTATGGAGTTCACAATCTATCGATAGTTTACAATCTCGCTAGATAGATTGTAATCTAACGGTTTTTACAATCTAACGGTGACATATTCACATTAAATATATCAACTTATTATTGCACCCATAATTCAGTCCTATAAGAATTATTATAACGTGTTATATCAGATCAAACCAAAAAAATCTGCTTAATTGTTACAGAATCAATACTTACTGCAGCTTTCTCAGGACCATAAGCTCCGATGGCACCCCTGCCTTTTCTCACCGTAGCCTCAACTGGTGCCGATATACCTTGCAGGTCCTTACCCAGACCCTTGCCTGGTTGGTAACCCATCTGGAAAAGAAATAACATTATTATTTAGTATAGTATGTTAAAGATTGTAAGAAAAATATACATTCGGAAATATATGAATTGTTAGGTCAATTGCTAAACATTCTTTATTTTTACTTCCTTGCAAGTTGCAAATAACTGAAAATATGAATTCAATTTTACGTTACAAAGTTTAGCATTTTATTTTATCAGTTTATCTATGACAGTGTCATATCTAAATAAAGTTAGATTGTTAAAAAAAACTGTTCTGTCGTTGATGGCACCTTAGGCAACTCAGGCATGTCATTTTTACATACAAAATTCTATTATTTTTATCACAACAATTAATTTAATCCACACATCTTTTATTACCTTTTGAATTACTTTTGAGTTACCTATTCAGTCTCTTAACTAATATTTACAATATATAAACTCCATAAAAATATTACGTAATATTTTAAATCATATGTATACTATTAAACCACTATCCCTCACCTGTAACAACAACTTAGCACCGATCCCCTTAGTATGTTTCTCCCACGCCCCGACATTTCCTCCGAGGTTGGCCGCCCTCAACCCCTGACCAGCGCGTCGTATCCCAGCCGTCTCCCTTTCATCAGGGTTCACCTGTTCTTCATCGGAACTGTCTTGGAACTTCGGTTTTGATGTGGACGCTTCAGATGTTTCTTGTAACTCTAGAAGAGAAACAAAATTATATATACAATACTTTTATAATATTGCATTAAAATTTACATGATTTTAACAGATTGAAATTCATCTATTTTAAATAGATTAAAATTGCCTACTTTGCCTGCGAGATTCTTTGGCAGTTTCAAGATAGCCAGCGGAAGGTGAGGACCTTTTTTTAGCCAAATTTGGTAGTTTGAAGATAGAGAATGGAAGGTTAAGAGGACGGGACACAGAATTTTTGCCCGGGGTGCCAGTGACCCTAACGCCGGCACTAAATACAGTGATCATGGTCTCAGATAGATGATTATTTGATTTATTGCTGTGATTTAAATCATTTTAAATTAGTTTCATTTCAATGATACTTGCAGTTATGTTCCTTATAGCATTTGTCAAATTTAT